>UCOH01012130.1:0-62291 GCA_900474275.1 Synergus japonicus
ATATATATATATATATATATATATATAAATAAACTCAATGTTCATCTTTGGCGGAAACGCGATGCTTAATTAGGTTTACTCAATTAAGGAGCAGCATTATTTCTCATTGCCGAGCGTTGTGGAACCAGATCAATTAACGGATGCAGTCAGTTGATGTTACTGTTCTTGATTACCCAAATAGTGTTGACGCGGCAGTCATTAATTACGGAGATAATGTGACCTGCAATGTCAACAAAAATTCCCCTCCTGAATGAAGAAAGTAAAAGCGAAATTATGTTGCACTTAGAAGCCTTGCAAGATCAAAGTTTCGAGATTCATATCTATATCCCTATATGAATTCTTTGTGTATTTAATTATCCGTACTGCAAAAAAATCTTAATGGAAGTCTCTCACAGTCGCAGGTGTGCTTATGATAATTAATTATGAATGGATGATGGACCACTTAATTAATGACGCACCTCACGTCGAAATTATACATTTTTACAGTAAAAGTGAAAATGTGATAAATTCCTCGATAAATAAATAAATTGTCTTACTTTTCTCTTTCTCTATTTTCCTTAATGTTTTTCAATGAAAATTTACATTTATATTACATTTTATGGAACCAGAGGAAGCATAGCCGTTAACGGAAATGAGAGTGCGGGTTATCGACACGATACAAGTGATGTGTTTGCCCGCATTTCAACATCCCTCTAGCATAAAGTTAATGTGTACAATTCACACATACACAGAAAATTTCGAAGCAATCGTGTACGCGCACATGCAAATTAAATTGACAAAAAGCGATAAATCGCAGTTACTTTGCTTCAATGATATTTTGAAATACAATTTTATAATAGGTATAGTCATGTTCGAAGACATTCTCGATTGGATTATGGTTCTCGTTCGTGACACTTCTTGGTCCTTTTGATGTACAAGTAAGCCCTTCAAAAATTGGCGAGCTTCCAAAGAATTATCCCCTATTTCTCGAAGTGCCTTTCACTTGTTCTGTCGTATCCAACCATTGTTCGTAACTTGTCTAAACTTGCTCAATTCTTATACTCAGAGCTTACAAGAAATATAAAAGAAGACTAGAAACGTGAGTTATCACACTTGATTGATTTTCACTGAAGAGTGTACTGACCTTTTATTGAGACAAATTTAATATTTTCTTTTTTATTAGCAGTCCTTAAAGTCTATTGTAATTACCCTTGAAATTTTTTTTTAGTTTCTTAAAATCCTTTGAAATATTTTAGAAACCCGTTCAAATATTTTAAAATCTTTTTCAATAATTTCAAGTTGCTTGAAATTCTTTAAAATCAATCAAACTGTCTGGGAATCTTACGAAATCTTTTGAAAGTCTCAAAACCGTTTTGAATTCTTTAACAATTCCTTAAACCTCCTTAAAATCACTTAAAGGGTCTTAATTTCATATAATATGAAAATCGGGAAACTGGAAATCTTTAAAAATCCCTTGAAATTCATTAAAATTACTTTCTATTATTTCCCTGATGACTGTTATAAGCAAAAATGGTTTTAGACCGAATTTGTGTATTCCCTTATCTCTAATGTTTTCTCACTACTCTTGCTCTGTCAATTCGAATCTGACCTCCACCAGAATTTGAAATCGGACACGGTCTTGGAATTAGTTGAGCAAATATGAGGCAGATGTTTGCAATTTATGAGGTTTTGGTTGAGTTTGCTCTACCAGTGGCTTAGGATAGTTAATATTTAGCTTTCAGTTATAGCCCTAGCAGCCCACTTAGATCTCGTTGCTTCAAATGTCGTCCCGTATATTCTAAACCATTCGGCAAATCTGTAAATCGAGTTGATCTTCTCCTCGAGTAAGATTTAATGAACCTATCAGAATGACAATCTTCAGAGCATTCCAAATTTGTCTACTGAAAGTAAAAAGAAAAGAAAGAATTTAACTTGAACGGAAAGATAAAAGTTCGTGACACCTAAAATTTACGTTTTAATAAAATATTATTTCTAATTTCTAGGAGTTTATTGAGAAGAAATTTATGCAAGACTTTTCCGAGGAAAAGTCGTCAATCGACGTCACCTCTGAAATGTTGAAAGCTATCTCAAGAATAACGCGAGTCGAAATTCAATGTCATGAGGAACGAGGCACTTTTCATCAGAGCCCGAGGTCTTAAATAATAAATTACGTTCGTATAAATCTTGTATTCAATCGCGCGGCGCTTTGCGAAGATGCCAGTGGAAATTCACCTATTTACCATGATCTGTAGCATCTCGTTTCACCTTTCACGTCACGTTAGCACTTATCAACTGATCCTTATTGCTCGCGTTCTAGGAATTTTAAACCTAATGACAAATATTCTTTTTCAATTTCGAATATACAATTTTAAACCATCAGATAAGAAAATGAACTAATTTATACAATGTTACCATTATTTATTATATACCATTAATTAGTCTTATTCATACTTTTATGAAAAGAAGTAAGGGTCACAAACAGGGGGTGGAATTGAGGTATAATTTACATCCGTCAGTTCTGTAATTTTTTCGTTTTTTTTTTTCGTCTTTCACAAATTTTGCAAACTTCAGTATCATTAAAGTGAAAAGCGTTGATATATTTTGAAGAGTCACTAGCGCGGAGAAAACACGATGCGGATCATTGATTCGTGAAAAGTGATCCATTCCGGGACCATCGATTATTCAACGAACTTATTCGCATATAATGTAAAACCTATCAGTATATTCTTTTAAGCTAGTGAAAATATTGAACATTTTTGTTGAATATTTCTAACTTTATTTTCGCCCTTATTCTGTTACAGGCGCTACTTCAAGCGCATGACGTGGCTGGCCACGAGGTGTATGGAGAGGAAGCAACGAGGGTCACTCCACCTCCTCTTCTACCGTACCTGAACGGCAGTGATGACCTCGAAGGGCAAAACGGTGACCTAGACCTCGAGAATGTCACCCGCGTCAGACTAGTTCAGTTCCAGAAGAATACTGACGAGCCCATGGTAAATGGCATCGTGAACTTTATTTTACCTTATCCTTTTTTCTTTCTTACTTGATAAACCGCACTTTTAAAATAAAACTTTCACCAACTACTTTTATCATCATAAACTATTACTTAGTTCAATGAAACATTATTGGCATTTTCATAATTATTTTTAGCCAGTATTGTTTCAGCAACACAGAATATTAATTGCATAATTCTTATATGATCTCGAAATTCGAATCAGTGGATTTTCACTGGTTCCAGTCATCACAGAAATCATTCCTATTCACCTTTTTTTCACCTTTTTTTAAATTAATACAGTTAAATCTTATGAAGAATTATTAACATTATTGGTAATATTAATTATTAACATAGAAATTACAAATTTTAATTACAGTGTCTTTTATGTGTTTGCAGGGTATTACGCTCAAAATGAATGAAGACGGGAAATGTATCGTAGCTAGAATTATGCATGGTGGTATGATTCACAGACAGGCTACTTTGCATGTCGGAGATGAAATTAGAGAAATTAACGGAATTCCGGTAGCAAATCAGTCTGTTAACGCTCTGCAAAAAATACTTGTAAGTACTTCAATTTTGTCCTATATAATTTTGAAATTTAATAATATAATAATTAATTTTAATAAGGTATGATTTTTACTTTATACAAATTGAAGCTCTTGTTTTTGACAGTTAGTTTTATAGATTTTAGAAGATTTCAAAGGTTTCGAATTGTAAAAAAAGTGCAAAGAAGCTTAAACTCGAAGTTCGATCGTCTCGAGTTCTCGAACTGCTTGAAGGGATTATTTGAAGTAAACTCTGATCATGTCCCTCGGCAAGGACTTTCTTCTTCAAACATGAAAGTTTCATTCTGCTTGAAATAGTTCGACTTTTCGAAAATTCGAGAAAGCTCAATTTCAGCACAAAGCTTCGGGTTTTTTGAACAACCTTAACTCTTTCTAGATGAGTAATTTCTTCTGATAGTAATTTATACAATTTTTTTTCAGCGGGAAGCACGAGGATCAGTAACGTTCAAGATAGTGCCATCATACAGGAGCGCGCCGCCGCCCTGCGAGGTACAAGTAAGCCCCAAAATCCGTGACCACTCCCCAACTCTCACTACTACATCTGTTACTACTACCACTACCACTGCAACCACTTCCTCCTCGGTAAAAACAGCTTATAGTTCCGCGTCCGGTCCAACAACATCCAATCAGAAATCTATGAAAACGGTTCCGGGTAGCTCAAAAGAAAAGCCCGGAAAGACCCAAAAAGCACCAAAAGCAAAGAACTCTTCCTCCTCTTCCGATAGCACACCGCGACGTCGCTTAGTAAATCCGCTTTCCGTCCTTCGATCACGAAAATCTCACACTTAAAGATAAGAGATGAATTTTCATTACTAGTTAGGCTGCAGTTTGCAACTAGAATCGCTGCTCGAACTTCCACCTCTAACTTGGAGCAATAATTTGATTCTAACTTGGCGTTTCAATTTTCGTCCCATAATATTTGCTAATACGAGATTTCACGTCCCTTCATATTTCCAGTGATTCGTAGTTCGAAAGAAACTTTTGAATGTATTTTAATGGATAATTTTAAGATGCTTAGAAAAGACTTAAAAGTTAAACTGAGAAAAGATAAATTGCACGTCAAAGATTTCCTTCCTCTGAAGGAAAACGCTAGATGAATTTAGAATTCAGGAATCAATTATTTGAAGTCTTGTTTTCTTTCTCAGGGTGGAACAGAATAATTTTCATTTTGATATCCTATAATGTCCACATGGCAAGTGACATCTAGTCCCTATGGTGACCAATTTTATTGCATATATCCGGATTCAGATTTTAAAGGGAAATTAATTTGTTTGAGATTGCCTCTTCTATTTCAAAATTTAATCTTCTACGCCTAAGCGTTAATGGACTTCCCACAAAGTCGTTGAACGTGATTCGAATTGACAATGACTCTCCAAATTCACGATTCCTGCAATTATTTCGTGGCAGATCTCAAACAACGGAACTAATTTACACAGACCACGAACTTCGCCTGTACTGAAGTTTAATCTCGTAAACTGTGCACACTTGAGAAACCTTTTATTACCAAACTTCTATTATATGGCTTCACAGACTTTGAAAATCATGCAACTAAGCTTTTCTATAAACAAAGTGATTGAAATTCAAGTTTGATTTAATCTGGTAAAAAATTAGCTTCCAACTTTACAGTTTAATACTGTTTACTCCATAGGGAGTAAAAAGTCACGTCATGTAGGTGAATAATACAAAATTATACATCTATTGAATACTGCTGCTTCCGTATGAGGTGGAAGTTCTGAATACTCTAAAAAGAAATATTTCTAGACAAATCTTTTACACTCTAATTGCAAGAGGGATTCGAGGAGTCGTTCGAAGTTCTCAAAAGTGGACAAAATCTGGATTCTAAATTTGCAGGAACAACCTTTTTCCCTTAGTTGAGAATACTGCTTTCTTCCTTGGAAGGATGCTTAAAAGATCGAGTTTTTCTTGCACCCGCATCAGTGTTCTACACACATGTCTAGATTTCGTCCCGAGGCGAAGTAATTCCTGTATCTTTGGGCACCGTGTAGATGTCAATAGAACCAGATAAACGTATCTTATTATATTTCCTTTAATTTTAGAAATTTTCAAATCAATATCTCAATCAATGTAGAAATGACATTACAGCGAAAAAAATTCCGGTTATTATTTATATTTTAGCCATATAGGGTAATTAACTCCCGTTTCAGTCTAAAGAAAGTTTCTCTGCATTTTAAATTATAATTATTTCATTAAATATTCTATTTTTTATTTAATGATTCGAAAAATTTGAAGAGTACTTTTCAGTACCCTAGAACCTTCTTTGTTTAACTTGAATTGAAAATCAAATAATTTACTCCACATATATTTTTATCCAGCAACACGGTGCCCATAAATTCCAGACACGAGTACACATCCATCGCTTCTTTTTCTTGTTTCTTCCTTTCTTCTTTAAATCTTGACCTCACTGATTCGCATCCTTCAAAATCTGCCTAACGTTGAAATAACAGATTATATTATAAACAGAACCTTATAGTGCGTTGCTTCGATTTTCCAATGTACGAAAAGTGCATGATATATAATCTTTCTTTATTTCCTTAGGAATATGAACAATATAATTAAGCACGCCTCTGCTCGTTGATTGTTTATATTGCGTATATACGTCACGTAATCATGAGAATTATATACATGTCTCGCATTTTCCTGGCATTGCGTGACGCAATTGAATTTATTTACATTTATACGCGTAGCGAAAATTTGAGAATATGTGGGTATTTTGAGGATGTGTTACAGTTTCAATTTATATTATGCAAAGTTTATTGTCTTGGACGGTGTAACAAATGCTTTGGTATATCCCAAGTGCATGTTATCCATAGAGTTGATCCAACAACGGTGAGGGTTTTTCAAGTGTGTATAGAAAGTTGCTAATATTTCAGACTGTTCACCGCGAAAGCTTTTTTCTATTCATCGAACATCGTTCGATGCCAACAATAACGAAGCTTTTGTTACACCAACGATTACCCTCACCTGCATGTAGGTATATTCTTTCACAAAAGGCTTTTTTGTCGATAGATCTCTGCATCGTGATAACAACGTAAGTGATTCCCGATAATAGTTCTCTTGCCAATTCTAAAGAGGAAGTTTCATTCAGCTTTTACCAATGATGTGTCAATTCTCAAATCTTATCCTAAAACTTGCAGTATCTGCAGTCCTTTTAATCCAATCCTTAAAATCAAAAATGCACATTAGCAGGCTCTCGAAATTTTTAAGTTGAAGACGTTCTTTGACTCACAATTCATTGCTACCCATGCAGTTGGGGGTACATAAATATTAAATAAAAAAAAAATGGAAACTTTTTCCCAACAAATACCTTTCTCGATAAACACAACGTCTATTGCTTTAAGTGTAAACTTGAAATTTCTTGAACAAATATTGTGAATATCTTCGTCTTTGATGAAGTCTTCATTGTGCGCCTCGCAGAGAATCTAGTCAGAAAGTATAATGATATAGAATAAATTTCATATGTTATGCAACGAATACTCTACGTGACGAGTAAGGCAAATATTTGCAATGATTTTTTCTGATTTGTATTATATACTCAATATAGTATCGTATGTAAATGTTTTCGTATTCTTGTCGATGTCATTTTACCATAAACATGGCACATTCCTTGCGTAAAGATAAGAGAACACATCCGAACCTTTAGAATCTCATCAAGTTTTCACTGTTGTCACCTGAACTTTGTAAACAAATTCATAGCCAATAATTTTCTATTGGATCGGATCTCGAATCAGATTAAAGCATATAACGGTCTGGAAAAAGTTTTTGAACAATAGTTCAGGTGATGATTTTTTTATAATTGATACTCCACTCTAGTCATCCAATAATGAGCTGATAATAAATAATAATTTATTTTTTATCAGTCATAATAGTAGCTTACGACTCATTCGGAATAGTCTTTAATGAAAGGTGACAAAAGCCTATATTCCTGAAACAGAAGAGCGACTTTGAATTTGTTTCGAACCAATGGGACAACGCAATAAATGAACATAGAATTGAACAGTCCAGGGTGGAGTGATTTTCAAAGAATTTATGTTTCTTTTTGTTGCCCTTTGGCCTCTTTAATACCTATTCACTGTCGAAGATGAAATGATCTCTTCTGTAAATTTATCGCTTCTTATTATTGATAAGCAAGCAGATTGTATTGGACATTAGATTAAAATGAAGCTGAAATCTCGATTTCTCCCCTATTAGGCTGCCATATATTTAGAATAACAACGTCATTATTGCGACAGCGCATTGTACGAAGACATAATAAAGCATGAACTGCAGAAATACTGCGTTGAAGCACGTCGCCTATAACAGTGACCTCTTTTGTGCCGTAGCAATAGAACCAGACTGATATGTCGCACTTGTACATCATTCGCACACACGTTTGTGTCGTTAGTACATTTTCCCTTCCCAATCTGCCGCCATTTTACATTTTATCAAATATCCACCATCCTGCTCTGCACGAATTCCCAATCTGAAAAGGTCGTTGCGAAATTGTTCAATTCTCCTTATGTTTCTTCCAAAAATTATTTTCTTAAGGAAGTTTCTTTCGGTCTAGAAAATTCAAGAATTAAAATTTTCAAGAAACAAAATCAAGACGAATTTTTCGAAAACCAATTGGCATAGGTGATTATATGTCTTCAGATTGATGAAGTTGATTTCATTTTGATGAATTTTGAACTCAACCCCTTTATTTTGAGTTCCCTTTCCAAAATCCTGAGAAGAATTGTTTCAGTATGCCGGGACCAATTAGGTAATGTTATGTATTTGTGTCTATACTGTTGACCTGTTGTTCCCGCATCATTAATCATCGTTCGATCATCATGAAGGCATAAACGTTGCAGTATCAGACGAACGTGCAAGCGATGTCTCTTCAAATACCGAAACTTCGGTACTTGAATATCGTCGGTTCGACAGAGAAAGCACCGGAACATGCAACAATAGCAGCAGTCAGTCCACCAGACCAGTTATATGCGTACCTGCTATTCACTGTGTAGAAAACTTATCTTTCTCATTATCATTTCATATCCATTACGCTCGATTGTAAAAAGCCCTCCAAAAAAAAATAGTTTTCGTCAAATCATCACCTCTCAACATTTACTTGGATTTATGTAACAAATTAAGGGAGATCCTTTCTTTGAAAAGAAACTCTTACAAAAAATCTTGAAGAAAGATTCACTATAATATTCAAGGGAAGGTCCATCCTTAAGAATCTCAACTTCTCCAGAGATTTTACCTTTCAGTCGGATTAAAATAATTGAAGGCAGAAGGATTATCATTATGCTTCAACGATCATGCAAAACTTGCAATAGAACATAATATCTCTTTTTATTTTAATAATTCCGACCTGATGAAATCACTGGAGCATCCCTTCGATTTTTTTTACTGACCGCGAACTCCATTTCTCCCTAGATTTTCCATTTATTCCTAGAATAGTAGATGGTAGTCTCCTATGCACGAACATAAAATCAAAGAGAAATTTGCGCGAAGACGTCATCTGGCGTTTTTAATGCTAAGTGCAGAGTGCAAATCATATATTTCGGAATTGCTTGCTAACTGCGCTTGCTCGTTTCGAGGAAAACATTTCTGAAACCCATTCAAAAGCTTATGAACGCACTTGACGAAGAGACCTCATTACAAGATAAATATAAAGTTTGTTCTAGTGTCGTAAGCCCATATGTCCCCAGCAATTTCCTTTTATTGCCAAAGTGATGCTTCAGCTTGATGTCAACTTGAACTGACCAACCCTAACATTCTACACGTGACAGGAATAGTTATCTTCCCTTACTCTTAAATGAAACCAGTAGCACTATTAAATCGGTAGAGCCAATCTTAAATTGATAGCTTCACTATAATTCCAAAGCATCGCACTCCAAATTAGTTTCGTAGTTTACACACTCATGTAAAGTAAGGCCGTTTGCTTTTTTATGCAAGTTCAGAAAGTAAAGGAGAGAATTCTTTTCGCAAAAAATTAAGAGCCCCAAGATTTCATCTCCAAGGACATGATTTACTATTTTTAATTCATCATATTACAGAGTGGCCACTGGACTGGGGGTTCAGGGAATAATTGGGCATGTTTAAAATTTTTAATCAAAAACGTTTTCAATTGTTGAAAAATTAGTTGCTAAGAACTAACGATACATTATCAGTCATTATATGTAGTAATAAGTGAGAACAACTTATTCACATTTTTTCAACTATTTTGTATTTGTATACCTTTTTCACAAATTTTGGAAATTTGACCACCTTGTGTTAGCTCTCATTCTTCAATCTTCAGCCTACTTTTAATTAATTGAAGATCACAACTGGTTTTGTAAGTTTGTAAGTCAAGTGTTCCCCCTTACCCTGTTTTTTTGCAACAGGTAAAACATTTTTCAGTGAATGGGTCTTGGAAATGATTTTCCAAATCGAATTTCTTAACTTCTGCCTTAAGCTTCTGACCGGAATCGTAGCCCATTAAAATTCTCGTTTTTTCGTTCAAATAAAAAAACTGCTGAGCGAACGGTTCAAGTTTAATTAAGGACATGTGATAATTACCATTAGAATAAATTTAATTTCACCAACTTTACGCTCGCAATAATAAATATTTTTTGCTAAAATATCTCCGATTCGTTCAGACGTAGCTAATTGACTAAATTGGCTATTATGCTGAGTAACATATGTCCTTAAAGATGGTTTGATAAGTTTTTAGAAATGATGTCAAAATATTTCATCACCCGTTAAAAGGTCAATAAAAGCTAAACGTTGCGACCGCGAGAAAAAAAGTTTTAGCTATGATCAATCGTACATTTGCCTATGCTAAAATATAATGAAACCTATCGATGATATCTGGTACTTATAGTATGATCTGCATGTATCAGAATAGGCATTAAGCAACTCAAAAAGTTAAGTAGTCGGGAGGCTGACAAACTTGATCGATTATGATGTGTACCACGATCGTAATTGAATTTTTCGAAGCCACTGAACGATTTAATAATTATCTTCCTTTTTTCTGTTTCTTCAACAATCTAGTTGTTCAGGATTAGGCCTCTGCCAGTGTTAGTAAGTACCACCACTTGATCTGGTGTGATTGGACTGCTGTAGTTAGAAGGCTATGCGTTTTACGTCTATATAACTGCCTATCCATTTACCTTCTCTATTTACCTACCTTGAATTTACCTTCAACCTACCTTCAATACAGCTTCCTATTTACCCGACTACCTATTACCTTTAACGGTCGTCTACGTGTCTCTATGTTCATTGTAAGTGGAAAATTCTCCGCAAAATTTTCTCTGCAGAATGTTCTCAGCCAAATTTTCCTGATATGATTCTCCTTTTTAGTCAAAAGACTATTCAAAGCTCAGTGTAATGCTTTGTAATACACTTGTCTTTCAATTGTCTTTGTTCTTTGAAAAACGTCAATTGACAAAAAATATGTGCTCCCAAAAAATTAATACTTTATCCAACATCGACGCTCATGTGCTACTTCAATTAGTGACTGCTCTGAATTTATAGTGTGTTGCTATAATAATCAACTTTGTGCCTATAAAAACTGCGTGTGCTGCTATAAATGGATTGTAATACAAAATGTAAACCTAGATGCTGCACTAGATGATATAGCCATTTATATTTATATACTACTGCTCATTTCAAAAATCCTTTATTATTTATGCGGGCTCAAAGCTTTTAAAGCGAACTCCAACAATCTGGAACAACCACTCTTTAAAATTTTAGATTTACTAAATTCAAAGCGTTTTTATAAAACGAAATTATCAAAAAAATATGTGGAACAATTTTATGAATCTGTTTCAAAGTTACTTTTCCAGTTTATATCTTTAACAGATTATTGATGCTGCATCTAGGTATGATGATCTCTCATTCTTTACTGTCCTTCATGAATCTTTTATATTTATTTTATTCCTTTATAGGAGATTTCATAAAATCATAAAATGTCAGAGTTCGTCACATTTTCATGAATTCTTCTTATATAGAACCAAAGTAATGCAATTTAAAAATATTCTTTATTTTCAAGATTCATATTTCACTGACACCTTTTTATCTTATTAAACTGTAATTTACAGAAATATTATGTTTTCGAGAGTTTTGATTCGAGAACATTCCAGATTTGCAATAGACACATCAAAATGTAGACTCTGTTTATCTCTCCATATTCAGTCTCTCAACTACTTTCCCCTCTTTTAATGTTCCACCTATCTAACTTTCATGTTTATTGATTTTCAGTTGTTGGTTTACGGTATTGTTTGCGAGATTTTAATTGTCTACAAGTTATCTACGGCATGCGGCCTAGTGTGTTGATTATAGTGTGCGATGTTAGAATGTTTATTTCAATTAGCCATAAGCTAAAATACGATGTTGTTTGTATTTGCACTTTATAGAAATCTTAAATCGCGAATAAGCTACGGAGATTATACATCAAATGGACTTGACTTCCTTTCCAGCTAAAATATTTAAGTCATTTTTTTAACCAAAAGGTCAAACTAACTTCTTTTGATCCAGAATTAATAAATTCAAGTCTTAAAAATGTATAATTCTTTGGAGCAAAGCTTTTGGATATTGAAAATTCAAGAGAAATCTGATTTTGAAGGGTTTAGCACTAGGTGCTAGATTTTAGCGATTCCTATAAGCTCCTGTAAATCCTTTTCACCAAAACTCGATATTCCTACTATTAAAACTTTGAATTTGCAAAGCTGAGTTTAAAACATTAATTATAGAACTAACTGTAAATTTTTTAGTTTAAATACTTTAAACCCGCTGATACGAGTTTTCCCGAATTCAGTGTTGCTTATTTTCCATACACGACAGTACATGACAGACCCACACATATAGAATATTAAAAATGCATTTTTATATTTTTATACAACCCACTTCTCTGTTTTGAACAACAATTTTTTTATTCTTTACCATACTAGAGTTATATTTCTAAATCCCTTCTGCATTTACAATTCAACTGTTAGCTATATTTAAAGTGAAAAATATAAAACTGCAACCGATAATAAATGAAACAGTACTTTCATTTTATTAAACCGCGATTCTGACTGCACAAAATCGACGAATTAGCAGTTTGCTTATTGAACACAATCTATTTGCAGAACTGAGCAAAAAAAAAACAAATTTCAATCAGAAGTAGCTACACTTTAGAAGTTTGAGTATTAAAAAAGCCAAAAGTTTTCAAATAAGAATTCTAAAAATATTTGAATATACTTCTCCATTGAGAAGAAATTCTCTTTTTATTTTCTTTTTTTGTTCCAAGGCCTTTGATTTCAATATTTCTTTTAGCTCAGATTTTGTAAATGGAAATTAAAAATGTGTAAATATATATCTTGCTTATGTCAATTTGTGTTTATATAAATATACGATTTTTCCTCGATATTTTATTAATATCGATTTTTTTTCATAGATATTCGTTCGAGCGCAATTTGATTACGACCCATTGGAGGATGAATTGATACCATGTGCGCAGGCTGGAATCGCTTTTAAGACCGGCGATATTTTACAAATCATAAGTAAAGATGATCACCATTGGTGGCAGGCACGAAAGGACAACGCGGCTGGATCCGCGGGTTTAATACCATCCCCAGAACTACAGGAATGGCGAATTGCCTGTCTGGCAATGGAGAAAAATAAACAGGAACAAGGTGAGTCCCCCAATGTTAAATAAACTCTTTTGCATTGGTCGATTACTAACGAGTTTCACAGTACGTAGCACGAAATTATTCACCACTTCACAGCATTTCATTTGCGATACTAACGAGAATATTTCACGGTGAAATTTATTACTGTTAAATTAAAAGTAGAGGAATAATCCCTCAGTATATCTGAGGAAATAAATAAAAATTTTATTTATAATAATTTAGATCTAATCTATTTCAAATCAGGCAGGGAATCTAACGTGACGAATTCTACTCTTCTAATGTAATTTTTTACTAGACCCCAATTTTTGTAGAATATTTTAATTTTGTGTGTACTCGCACTGAATTTCCATACAAATAAGCGAATATCTTGCAAACTTGATTGCTGAAAAATTAAAGGGAGGCGCTTGTCCGTCCTGCTAATATAAATTTGGTGGTTGTAAAGTTTTTTAATTTAGAAGTACAAAATAATTAATGGAAGAGTTATAGAATTATATATAATATAATATATTATACAATTATTCAGAAAAGATTAATTTTAATGTTAATATTTTGAGAAATAATCGCACTTGTCATCTCACAGAAAATACTATTTTTATCAAAATATGACAATTTAAAAATGAATCTGACCATTGGGAAAGCCATTTTGTATCCCCTATTTTTTATACTAAATTAAGAATTCGCTTTTAATGCAGGTCAACATCTTTCTGTCTTTTTCTAATGCTGAAAATCCTCCATCAGCGAATAAATTTTCGTCACCATGATTCGAAAAAAAAAATAATTTAAATACGTTGTATGTACATAAAAACTGAAGCAATGGAATCATTTAATATTTTCTCTATATAATTTTTGTTTTCTATTGGTCGTGAAAGAATGTCTGTTGCACATGAAATTCGCATGTGGTGTGAAATGTTTCATATTTTCTGTGAATGCTAACCAGGTGAATATTTTTTTACGAGTGTCTAATCTAATAAATACTAAAACGCATTTACAGGGAGATTAAAATTATTTGTTTTCGTGCACGTTATCGTATTATCCAATTAAAATCATCAACCTGTCATCCGTTTATTGGGGTAAAATTTTCTAGAAAATTCTCGCCAGTAGTGCAAGAATTGGTATTTTATCAGGCGTGAGCATCGTTCGTATAATTTGTACATACAACTGTTTTTTATGTCAATTTTTTTTTATGGAGCATGAAGTATACCTATGAAAAATATGGCATGGAAAAAGAGATCCAAGAGGGAAATTAAACAAGAGAATATTTGACTATACTGTCTGTAAATACCGCCAACTGTTACAGAAAAATATGTAGTATACATTTATATCAACCCCTATGTTTTTTAATTCGATCCTACATGTGGAAATATTTACCAACTCCGTCTCCCTTCAAATTGTAAAATATTTTTCCTTTATTAATTATTTTTAATGTATATTTACTGTGTATTTACATTCCACGTATATTCTGTGTGTTCTCAATACAAATTTTACAATTTAAAATCACCTTTTACTGTGAAAAAATTTATATCTGTAAATATATTTTTAATTAAAACTCTTGACCATTTCAAATCAGATAGGCAGTGCAACTTTCAATAACAGAATCGGTCTCTCTTGAAATATATTATTTCTCAAAGGAAATAAAGCAACTCGTAATTTTCCATTTTGAAAAAAAATCAAATTTCATGAACTTATGACAATTTGTTTTCTTCTCAAAATGGAAAAATACGTATTGTCTTATTTCCCTTGAAAAATAATATAATTCATCAGTGTCCGATTTTGTTATTTAAAGTTGCACTGCCTGTCTGATTTGAAATGGATTCAGCCTCTTATAGTTTTAAGATAAAGCTCGACTGCTAAAGGCTATCAATCAGCTAATGGTTGAATTTCGTTTTAAGCTAAATTGAAGTTTCTGTTAGTACTTTGCTCTACTTTAGTACAAATGAGCCTCGACCTTATTTCAATCACGAAAAAATAACATACATATTGAGAATTTATGAAATTAATAACATCCAATTTAAAATAGGAACATTTCTGCCATATTATTTTAAAATTGATATCAGGCTCATGAAACTGAGCAAAAAACATCTCGTGAATTTCGGAACAGTTTTTCTGTTATTTATTTTCATGATAGTGGACGAAATAAAAATAATTTCTATTTGAAAATTGATTGCCAGATAGGTCATCAGATATAAGTGAATTTTATATTGCTGTCTAGTGTGACAAATAGTTTAGGGAAATATTTAGAAAGAAGAACAAATAAAGGAAGATGATCGTTTATAAGAGTATATTTAGATGCGGCTTGAAACTTCAAAGAAGAAATAATTTTATCTGTAGTTAAACATCTAAATGTACATTTCTAAAGATAGAAATTGTTACTATTTTTCTTCGAAAGAGAGTTATAATTTTTGTAATCGAATGGCAAAAGATGATAAGATTCCCAATTAGTCACAGTGAATTGACGTTGTTGTATGTTGTTGCGGGGCTAGACACTGAAGGAGAAGGAGGATGTTCGTCTCACACCGAAGGCTGCGATGGCTCGACAGGTACGACTTTGCCTGCAGCTGTAGAAAAAACTGCAGTCACTTAGGTTTCATGTAGAAGCATGTCAAATACACACAAAAAAAAACAAAATAGGAATTTAAATATTTGCTTTATTAATTAACGGAAATTCTTGAGGAAATACGTGGCATCGAATTGTTTTCATGGCTCCATGTAATCCATGCAGATTAGTATTTACAATTTCAATCAAGCTGCAAAATTGTTATTTAAATATGTATTTATAGAATATTTTAACGACTGAAGTTACGTGATATCTTCCAACGTATTGCAATTACGAAAACGCCATATGTACAAAAGAGTGACAAAGCAGGATTACGAAGAACTCTCGGCTTTACGAAAGGGTGAATGAGTTTCACGTGAAAATTGCATCTGTTACACGAAGGTTTTTAAACACTAAGAGAGAGAGAGAGAGAAAAAATTAAAACTAAAAAAAATATTTTAAAATTATATAATGTTATTTATAAGAATATTCGAAAAGAGAGGCTAAGCATAAAATAGGAAATGACATTTCGGATTAAACTATTAATAAAAAGAATAGGTACTCTTTAAATATAGCAGTCATCATAGATCGTCACCTTTTCACCTTTTTTCATTTATTACAGAAATTCTTTAAAATCAATGAAAAGATTTTTAATGATAATAGGTACTCTGATGGCTAATATGATGGTATATTAAACAAATAAACAACGTGTGCTTCGAGCATGGATTTATAGTTAATGCACGTAAAGTGTATTGCACTTTCGTATCTCGTACGAGAAAGCATTTTAGTGTAGGAAATAAATGAGCATTCATACTGTAGATTATTATCATATTATTTTTAAATGCCATTCAAATTTCATGAATCATCTTTGTAATCATTTTAATAATGTCATCTTCATTATTTGTGATAATGGAATATTATAGAAAGTAACAGGCTTCAATATTAATTTACTAAACTTTATCTGCTTTGTACCAACGCAACAGTCTAAAGAACGAAAATAAAAGAAAATCGCACGCTTTTAGTAGAAAAGCACCTTCATGAACATAAATTTAAATTAAGCTTGTTTGGTGTAATGTAACATAAGTTTATGTTAAGCTTCTTGGCACGAATCTTTTTTGTAAGAGCATCAGAGCATCACCCATAGCACAGTATTTTACAAATTCCTCCACACATTTTGTCATCCATAAATTTCCCTCTCATTCTTTATTCCACGACTTGTGAACTACTGGATCTTTTTACGAGAATTTCAATCTCCGATTTTCGAAACAGGCTTTATACGAAATTTTAATTTTTTCACATAATTTAGAGAAATTTTTCCCATTCTGATGAATGAGAAATTTCGAATCTGCCTGCGGTGAATCTCTGGAGAAGCGATGCCTCGATTGTTAATTCTCCTTATATGGCTTCTTAAGAAATGGCTTATTCACAAAAATGGCTGACGAACACTGATTGATTGATTATTTCACTTAGAGAAATAAGAAATAACTTTCGAATCTCTCATGTTTGGGGTATCACTCATTTTCATTCACTCAATGATTATTAATTAATAATTACGTTAATATTTTAGGAATATTCCATTTTTTTATTTCAGCTGACAGCTTCTTCTTTTTCAGCTTCTTCTCTCAATATTTATTGCTACATGATTCTTCTACTAATGTCCATGTCCAATTTTTGCTTCTGATTTTGTTTTCAGAAGTCCTTCAGTATTTTTCTCTTTAGAGCAATTTTAATATTTTTTAAGAAGAAACATTTAAAGTTGACATTTTTTAAATACAGAAATGAAGATTTCAGGCTTTGGAGAACTTTTTTTTCAATTGCTTTAAGATCCCGCTTCACTACCAAAAAACTTAGTGCTTATTAACTTAAATATTAAAAACATTATCCTAAATATTTTCTTAAAGACTATTGAAAACATTGAAGTGACAAAATACTGCAAAAGAAGTTAAATAACGAATAAAAATAATCTATAATATAGTCCATATAGAAAGACTCTTCATAGAAACATATTGTCTAACTTTCTTTTATTTATTGCAGTAAATTGCTCAATATTTGGCCGCAAAAAGAAGCAGTACAAGGATAAATATTTAGCGAAGCATAATGCGGTCTTCGACCAGCTGGACCTGGTTACATATGAGGAGGTCGTAAAGCTTCCCTGTGAGTATTAATTAATTTGTTCTTAATATCTTCGTTTTTTCAAATTCTTTTTGATTCAACTTGAATTCTTTTTCGGCTCTTTTGGAGCCTCTTGATTTCTTAGGTTTCACTTAAATTCTTTCGTATAACTTTGAATTATTTCTTTGCCTTTGGTAATCAATCAAATGTATTTTAAAATAAAATACGAATCTGAATTACCATTAGTACAAATCATAAGAGTCCATTCGATTTTCATCTCCAATGGCAAATGATCAATATTGGTATCCGCACTCCAACTCGTTTCTCTTCGTGAACTGACTGGCGATATCGTTTGATTTTCACGAATAGCTGTTATAAATCAAACTAGTTACCAGATATGTGCTGCAAATAAACAAAATTCGTGATACTATGATTTATTCTATATAAACAATAAGTTATTAAGCGTAGATTACTGTGGTTTTGAAAGAAAAAAATTGTTCATTTTCTTTAAATCTTCCACAAGTTTCTGATCTCTAGATATATTTCATCTGATAAACTTTGGATATCGTCTTCTGCATTTTAATTGCCCCGTTTTGCTTCCATTTAGGTAATATAAAGGGGCAAATTTCTTAAGTGCTTCAGATCAATTGAATCATTTACTCAGAACTTGAGAACCGTAAGTTGGAACGATTACTGATTTGTGTGAATAACTTTTTTTCTTTCTGAATTTGTGTGCTGAAATTTCATAGTAATAATTAAATTATTGATAGTGCTTTAATGCATTCATCATAATTATTTATACTTAGATTTACGTTTTCTCATGATTGAATAATTATACTAGCGGGATTTGTGTTTCAAAAATTAACTCATTTTGATTTGAACCTAATAAACAATAACTGTTAGAGTTTATGGTTAGTTTCATATTACGGAATTTGTGCAATTAACCAACTGGGAATTAATTTATTATTGCGCAAGTATAAATTTCCCAATACTCGAATAACAAACTGAAAACTTGTGTAGAAAATTATCGATTTCAGACAAAAAAAGTGACTGAAACAAAGTGGAGTGATTTTTTTGCTTTTGGAAATCCTATAAAGGGTTTAAAATTTATCTATCAAGTGCAGAATACATATTTTCACTGACTATTCAAATTTATTTTCAGATCCCGCCTTTCAACGTAAAACCTTGGTACTTTTGGGAGCTCATGGAGTCGGTCGCCGCCATATCAAAAACACTATTATAGCCAAGCATCCTGATAAATATGCCTATCCTATTCCACGTAAGTATATTCTTTATATATTTTAAAATTGTTTAATATTTTTAAATCTATTCATATCTGTCAGAGTTGAAGGTTCGCCTGTCTTTCGATAATCGTTTAATCTCTTTATTTTATTTATTTACATTAAACATTACATTTGTTCTGTTCTCTAAGTTAAAAACTATTAAAATTATGTTTAAAGTTAGTCCAGAACAAAGTATCTGTGTAATTAACATTTTTTGACATATTTGAAAGTTTTTTCTATTGAGAAAAAAATTTCCATATGAGAAATAAGATGAGAAAAATGTTTTCTATTTCCAGATACAACGAGGCCTGCACGAAACGACGAAGAAAATGGGCGCAATTATTATTTCGTATCGCATGATGAGATGATGGCGGATATTGCTGCTAATGAGTACCTGGAATATGGTAAGTTATTTATCACAGTTCTTGAGAGAGAAAATTCTAAGAAAAATTGGAAATGTTTGTAAGATGTTCAGAATTCATTAATTTACTAAATGGTATTTTTTATTTAGGAACCCACGAAGATGCCATGTATGGAACAAAATTAGAAACAATCCGAAAAATTCATGAGGAAGGTAGAATGGCAATTCTCGATGTAGAACCACAAGCACTGAAGGTTTTGCGCACAGCCGAATTTGCGCCTTATGTTGTTTTCATAGCCGCACCCGTTCTTCAAAATATTGCCGACGTAAGCCAAATATATTTACCTACATCATCAATATACAGTATACCCGATGCGAAATATACCTATGTCTGGAATTAAGTAATTTAATTAGCATACATAATGAGCCTTTAATTATTTTGGTACAGTGAGTAATTAAGTTACTACGAAAATATTCAATTTAAGGAAAAAATTAACTTTGTTAAATTGTATATGTCCATTTTAACTCTATTTCACGAATTTAAAGCTAATTAAAGCTCTAAATTGGCAGTTTTCAAATTTTCTCTTAATCCAATTTCGTATATGTACAATTTTCAGTACGATGGCAGCTTGGAACGCCTGGCGAAGGAGTCGGACATGTTGAAACAGGCATATGGCCACTTCTTTGACCTCACGATTGTAAACAACGACATCGAGGAAACGATCGCACAACTGGAGGCAGCGATTGAACGAGTGCACACAACGCCACAGTGGGTGCCAGTTTCGTGGGTCTACTGACAGCGGATTTCGCCAAGTCGTTCGATCTTGACTTCAGACTGCAATGGCTCGTCCAGAGGCAAGCAGTAAGTGTTAAATCGAAAGCCCTACGACTTGTGCATCGGCAAGATTCGCGTGGATACATCGAAGGGAGCATCCGGTGATTGAGGCACACGAATCTTACACTAGACCAATCAAACAACGTCGTCAGCAAGCAACATTGTTGATGACGACAAATGACTCGAGTGTGATTGTGGCCGCGTGTTCATAATATATAATTAGTAGGTTATCATGAACGATCGAACTAAAACCTGCGTGTCTGTGCAATATCGAGAATCTGATGTCTCAGAGACACAGAGAGTGATTTAAAAATCGCGCTTCTTTTTTCCTATTTACATAGCGGAATTAAATCACGAAAAGTGGAATCATGAAACGTTGACGGATTACACCTCTCTGCAGATCGTCGAGATTCCAGTAGACAAACTGTATATTTTGCTGCGTTTCTCAAACAAAAGTCACTTTCTCGAGTAGAAAAAAGCACCCTCGAATTTAGGTGTGGATCATGATTAAGTTAGCAAAATCCCAAGATTGTCGAAATGAATAAGGTGATTAAACCAAAGGACTTCTTCCGAACGATTATCAAAGAAGAGCGCTGCCCTTAATCTATTATCTATACTCTATAAGTCGCTGCTACCGTACAGGCTGTAAGCATTCAATCACAATAACCCGCTGCAATACAAAAATCTATTAGCAGAAAGCTGACGGTTGTCGATATCTAATTCTAGACTCTAGACACTTGCTTCATCGAGTTTGTAGCGCTTCTCGATACACACTCGCAGCTCACGCATTAAAATCTTCTTTCCATAAGACTGCGGTTACCAGCTCTTCTCATGCTTCATCATCAACTTTTCTCAAATTTCGCTTTGTACATCTTAACTTTGAAATTTGCAGTTTAAAGTTTTTCCTATAAGGTAAAAATGCTTCAGGGTCACTGCTTTAGTGAGGTAGAGATAGTCTAGGTCTATTGAAACATCAGTGGTTAGTAAAATGTTCGAATTTCTGTATGCGAAAGATATTAACTATTGAAAATCAGGCTAAAGCAGAAACGCTGCTCTGCTGATCAGTTTTATTAGAGCTGAAGTCTGGTAACCCTACGGCAGAAGGTCTTTCACTTATGGAGCTCCAAGATTTTCCAGAGTTTAAACATCGGATCATATTTTTAAGAATGCACTGAGAGTTAAAATTTTTAAATGTATTCCGTGTTAAAAAAAATTAAGTAAATTCCATTGAATTCAACTGAATTTGACTGAACTTCACAGAATTCTAGTCAATTATAGTAAATTCTACTTTACATATTTTATTAAGTACTACTGACTTCTAAGTAAATTCAAATTGATTGTAGTGTGAATTCATGATGAATACATTCGCTGAATTCGGTGGAATTCAAAGTCAATCAAGCATTCGAATACTTTGAAATATTAATATTTTCTGAAAAAATAACATACATTATTTGTATTTTTTTAATGGAAAATTTTTGAATTGTCAAATTTATAAAAAATCTTTTTTCTACGAGTCCTTTATCTTCCTTCGATAAGTACACAGTATGTTCCTATTTTCTTTCAACTTGATTATGTGCTTCGAGTCATGTATATTCACCCTTCCTTTCCTTTTTATTCCTCTCCCTGAAGCATTGTGTTTTGTCAAACTGAGCTCAATGATCCCAAGAAGAATGAAATTTCATCACTGAATAAAATTCCGAAAAATCTATATTTAATAGTTTAGTCTTGAGTTAAATTATTCAATTATATTCTAAGAGCACTAGAAGCCCAGTGAAAACTTGTCTTGAAAACAATTTTGTGATTTAAATTTAGAATCGAAAATAATGAACATTGAGAAAAATGTCTCTCTTGATGGGATCAGTGACTGAGTATCACGAAGCGTTTAGCTTTGTGAGTGCTCTTGTACATCCAAACATAGACTGATATACGTATGCACACTCGAGAACACTAAAGAAGGCGCAATAAAAAGTATAGAATCACTCGGTTCGCAATTACCCTCGTACAAAGAGCATAATCGAATGGCGAAGTAACAAAAAGTTACATAGGATATTTATGAAGTTACAATCTCAATAAATAGATAGTTTACCAGCTATATAAAAAGTAATTAACGACTTAACACAAAGAAAAGCGCTCCCACGTACACAGAGATTTAACGACTAGTTAAATGATTGATCGATTGATTAATGGATTAAAATAATTAATTAATTGTGTAACTAATTAATGCTGAATTACTAGGAGTCTAAATAAAAATTTGAATACGCAACCCGTAGGACTGGTGGAATGAATGCGTGCAAGTGCGGGAATCCTGTATCGATTAGTCTGGCCAACTTTTAATTAATCAAATCTATCAATAGATCAAACTAGAAATTTATTGTATTTTCGAGTTTCTTTTCAAAATTGTAGGTAAAATATAAAAATAATTTGAAAGAGAAGCAGCAAGTTGGCAGTACTAAAAACACACCTTGTGACCCTGTCCAGAATTTTTTAGGCATGAAATTTAAAAAGCAACTGTGCTTCAGTAGATTTTCCTTGGAATCCGAAATTCCGAATCCTCGTACATTTCTCTTCTAGCCTCGCATAAATCATTCTAGAGACTAGCGACCTTTTTTTTACAGGGCGGTATATTGTTCCCCACCGGGGAGGAAGGCGTCTTCGAAGTTCGAATTTTGTGAAAGTTCTGAACAGGCGTCATAGGACCCTTATCAATTTCATGAGGTGGAATGTATCGTCGGATCATTGAATGATCAGGAGCGTTAGTGCAACTTTATTAGCAATTTAAGCCCGTCGGTATGGATGTATGAATGGATTTTCGTGTACCACCTGAATGTGATGTTGTATGAGTCATGGTGAACTGAACAAACAAAAGAACAACCAATTATAAGTGATTTTGTAATATTTCTTATCGGTTGTAGCTGCCATATCCAGTAAATAAGTATTAAGTGCGTACCGAAATAGTTTTTCGGCATTGAGAATCATGAAAATATGTTGTTGACCAAGTTCAGAAACTTGGACGTGTTGGTGGAATTTCTTTGCTGAAAGTATGTGTCTTTGGAAATGGATGATCTAGGATAAGATGTGGGATGACGACGGGTCTAAAAAAAAAAACAATAACAGTTCATTACGATTATGTGATTATAAACGAGAGGAAGAGACGAAGAGTATTATAAACACGTTGTTAATTGAATTAATAAAACTAGCCCAAAATAATGATTTTTACGTTTCTTATTCTTTTTGTCCCACTTAAGGACGTTCAATCAAGTTCGATCCTTAAAAATTGAATCATTTACAATTTTTGATAAGCATTAGTTTTTTCGGTGCCTATCACTTTTATTATACATAATATATTTATTTATTTAATAATATCATACAATTATTAATATTATTTTGCAAAGAAATGAATAATCTAAAGTTACAATTTAAAAACTCGATTTCTTCATTTTACTTAACAAATAGTAACATTGGAAAGTTTCCTCTCTGCAAAATTAATCAATTTTTAAATAGAATTATGCGTACAGAGCGAAAAAATATTTATCTATAATTTTCGTTGAATAAAATGGAAAATGGAAAATGTTTTATAATTTTACTGGTATTTAAATATTCCCGCCCTTGATAGTGCGCCATCTAGTGGTCGATTTTGACACCTTCTTGACGTTTCCTTTTTCCATCAACTTTTAAATTGTAACGGTTATGTATTGACGCTTTTGGAGTGATCTCTATTTTAGCTTCACTTTTTATCAAATTTAGAGATTAGTATACTAGATTTCTAGACTTCTTCTAGATATTTATCTTCCAGGAGTGCATGTACAACGATGGATCTACTAAAGTAAGGAAATATTTTTTGAGTTTGTGAAATTACAAAAAAGATAACCATGTTTTGATTTCTGCTATTTTGAAGTTAACTAATTCTTATTTATTATGTAGTGATCTTCTTGCCAAAGCCAAACCCACATTTTGGAAGAGAGGCAGACTGGAATCATTTGAAAATTGGCCTTTCCAATCAACTGACAATGTGTGTAATCCAGAACGAATGGCAGCTGCAGGATTTTTTTTCGTTGGAAGTAAAGATGAACCAGACTTGGTAGAATGTTTCATTTGCTCCAAACAGCTCGATGGATGGGATCCAGATGATGATCCTTGGTATCTATTAAAATCAGAATAATGATGTACAATATTATACAAGATTTTATTTTAATAACTACTGGAAATTTTATTTTTGCAGGAAGGAACATACGCAACATCAACCATCATGTGCTTTCGTAAAGTTGAATAAGCAAGAGGAAACCTCATGGACCGTAGATGATTTATACCATTTAATATTGGAGAGTAGTAAAAAGGATTTGGAGCAAGTAGCAAATCTTTCAATTAATAAAGTCAAGCAGCACATGAAGCTGACAATGAGTCAAATTCCGGGTCTCTACAAACAATTACGAAGAAGTCGAAAAAATACTTGATAAGTAGATAATCCTTTTATTTATTTTAAGCAGTTTTATAATTATAAGACGTAGGCTAAAACTGTCTTCGTAGTGCCTTTAGCAGTGCCACCTTGTATACAGTTTTGATTTTTACTTGAATACTCAGTATGACATTATAAAAAGAGAAGATTTTATAAGATTTCATAAAAAAAACTTGATGAATGTACTAGTACTGTGATAAGGTACTTGATACTCAATAGCTGGTTAATAGCTGTCGATTCAGGTCAAATTGTTCAATATTCTTCAATACTTTGATATTCTACCAAGATTTCGATAATTTCGTCAACGTGATTATCAAACGGAGAATTAATTTAAGATAATTTTAAATAATTAAAGACTAAATTTTCCACTTGAAGTTTTAAATATTTTCACTTAAATGTTGAACTCATTTGAATAAAAATTCATTGAGGGTAAAGAGAAACTCTCCCAGAACTAATAATTCATGGAAGATATCAGAGATTGATAGTATATCTTGAAATGATAGTTTGTTCTCCGTCAATAAAGTTGAAGGTATTTACATTCTCGATTATTCTTTATTCAGTTGATCTCCCGACTTTTTTTCACAGTTCTGAATTACAAACTTAATGAATTACTTGTTTCATTTCAATGATAATCCTTGTCTAATTTTTGTTCAAGTAGAATGGTTTTATTGATCTTCATCTCAAATCATGTTATCTGTTCAGGGTACTTCATTTACAACATTGTGTACTTTATACTGATTATGTTACATATATATTCTCCCTGTCGTAATATACATTCTTGGTGGGAACTTAAGAGTGGAAACTTTTTTATGACTCAAACAGAGACTCGAAATAAGATATATCATACATTTAATGTAATCGTAAAAGATCAATAACTTTCGAAAGATATATTGTTCTTATTTACCAGAAATTATTCAATTTAGAAATTTGACAAGTTTACAATTCCAAAGATTACAATTACTTTTTTGCTAGAAGTAAATTTAAACAACCACTGCAGTATGAGATATTATTGAGATTATTAGATGACAAATGTTCGCAAAATTACTGCGACGGCAATGTAACGTACCTACATTCCAATTATAAATTTACGTAAGATTAAATCACTGAATTAGCAATGCTAATACTAATTTGAATGAAAGAATTCAATCAAATGCCTTCAAAATTGATTTATGATCAGCTTTGTTACGAGTAGAGATATGAATATAATCGAAAAATAATTGAGATATTTGTTTTGAGTTATGCAAGAAAATCATCGAATTTCAAACTGCACTTAAAATAAATTATAAAATAGACTTTAGATTGTACAGAAAAATAGGAAAGATTTGTTTGTTTTGACGGTTCAAAGACTAACAGTTTTGAAGTGACCATCTCTGTTGATATGTACATCACTGCGAAAGATAAGGGTCAAGAACTCAGACAGGGTATGCTATGAGTCCGTGCAAGTCTACTAATCAAGTTCCTCTGTGTGTATCCGGGATACCAGTGCCGCACAAGTTCAGTAGTCAAACGTCTCTTTTATCATTTAGTAGGCTCAATAAGTGATTCACAAGACTTTAATGTGAATTTCAAATGAGATTTTTTCATCTAAAATTATTATTAAATACAAATAATATTGATAATATATTTAATTTAAACTTTCAATAGTTCGGTGTAAACGTACCCGAAGTTTAGTGACACTGTCTTTGCGATTGTATATAATTCTTCCACTGTGTCTCGTTATTGTTATCTTTTGTTGCGATAAAAGTCTACTTTTCAAGTGATTTACACACTGATTGTGACAAAATCAGAACTGATAAATATAAATCAATTTAAGAGTAATGAAAGGAGAGAAGACTCCTCTTGTTGCTAAATGGACAACGAGAACGGTTGGAGGAGGCTCAAATAAAATTAAAAAGGGTAAAGCATTGTTTACTGATAATTAGACATGTTAAATTTTTTTATCTTTTAAGTCTAACCACTTGAGAATTATTATTTTCATGAAACTCTACTTACTTCTTTTGACTAAAACTTCAAGTCTGTATATTTTCCTTTTAAATATGAAGAATCTTTCATTTTATCATTTATATTAATGACTGTTTTTAATTATTTTTAGCTGATTTAAAAATTATAACTAAATACATTTGACTTGTATTTTTTCTGTTTCAATTCAATGGAAAATTTTTCAAATCAGGTGATTCGTGCGAGATAAAGATACTATGATTAAATTTGATATCGAAAAATTGATAATTCAATTTATATTCAAAATTAAATATTTTAATTAGAGTTGGAGATAAGTTTAAGCTAATGACAGCTAATCTCTTGAAATTCTTCAAATTCGTTTTTGAATTCTTCTCAGTTCACCTTGAATTGTGACTAAATTCGCCCCACGTTTATCTGTAATTTTGTTTCGAATGTCTGTGATCCACACAGTTAAAGTGTTGTACAACTGTTGTCAAACTTGATAACAGTTACCTATCATTTTATGGATTTTATGATCTTACTTATCAGTCGAGTTGATAAACAAATGTGTTTACACTATTTTGTTTTATATGGTCAGTGAAGTTTTTCAGTGGCAATTAAAATTTCAATACCTTAATTAATTAGTTTTTTTTAATGAAATAATAGAAATCAATCCAATGTCTTCTCAAAATCAGTTTCAGTACTTCGATTTGGGGTTTAGCTACAGATTCAGATAATTACATATTCATTAATAAGAATGCTTGACAAGAAAAAACATGAAAAGAATTCTAATAAATTTTCTCACATACATGGGTTAATACCTAACTATTTTAGCCACTTATAGATTAGTTTTTTTTATTGTTTGAAACAATTGTAGTAATGAACCGGTTCTACGTCGCATGTGTTTCACACGTCACTAATGTAAAGGAATTTAAACCATTATCTTAGAGTTGCTTAGAACAAATTGGAAATTTGCACATGAATTATAGTAGTCTTAATCAGTAAATATAATTACATTCTAAAATATGAAATTTCAATACATTATGCAATGCAGTTAATTTATCTATAGAAGATTTATATATAAGAAATACATTTTTTAAGTTAATGTTTAATTCTCTCTTCATTTTCAAACAGGTTCTCTGAAACGCAGAAGTCGTATAACAGAACAATCTATATATCAAATAAAATAGATAAATCGAGGAAAAATTATGCAAATATCAAATATGTACAACTTGATTGTTGCCTTTTCTAGTGATTCCCATCGTAATTATCACTGTAGATCAGTGGCAGCCTCGATTGTGATGCGTGAATAGAGTACCATAATATGCGACGTGCATTATGGATCATACAGGGTCGCAGGTACATTTCAAGGATATTTGGGGTTTTGCGTTCTTGAAAGCAACCAAAAGATGTGAAACATCTTCCTTCCATTTAAATTAGTGTTTCTAAAATTTAAAATACTCGAAACTTTCAAATTCCTTTAAAAAACAATTGAAATATCTCAAAATCTCTTCAATTTTCTCGAAATATGGTTTTTCATTTCCCTAATGAAGTAGAAAAACTTCCAATCATTTTACTTAGTATACTTTACTGCTGAAATTGATAAATAATTGATTTTGATGTGCTTCATCCATATAAAATGAATAAAAGATTGAAATGAGTAATGCTAGATTCAGGATTTGCAATGTAATTAACATGTATACTTTATATAAAGCATTTTGATTAAGTGTACATCATGATCGTTTAATCATCAAAAGAAAAATTTAGAATTTTTCCTCTTAAAAGATATTAAAGTTATTTAGTTACTTATGTGACTTATTACTTTGTAACTCTTTTACTACTTAAAATTTTGTACTTATCTATAAGTAGATTTATTACCTGGAATCTAGTTTTGCAGGAAAGTATAAATTGGAATATTTTCTTATTCATGATTGCAGGCGTTTTTATCTTAATCTATCAATTTTTTTATAGAATTATTGAGGTTCCAGGTAGAAATTGCACAATTTTTATATTTTTCTTCAGGATTTGTCTTTATATACCACACGGATGCATAAATCATAAATTAATCTAGAGAGATAAACTATCCTTTTCCATGTTTAAGGAAAAATTGTTATGTCCTTTCACTGTCCTTCCTCTAACTTAGAACTTTCCACTGAGTCGTGAACGATAAAATCGAAGGATTGACATTACGTTTGATCCTTGTCCTCGATTTAATCACTCGTCCATGAATTGCGAAAACGTGTACAACCACTTCCGATTGTCTTCACTTTCCTAAAAAAACGGCATATTTTACCAGTGCACTAGTTTCAAATTTATTCACATATTTCACCTGCTTTTGGAATTTATCTTTTCTCCTTTTTTCAATTTTAAATCGTTTGGCATCACGTTAAGTCCCTAGAAATTTTGTAAAATCACTGGAAATTTTTTTTAATCCCTTAAAATTTTCTGAAATCTTTGAAATATCTTAAAAATTCTTCTAAATTATTTTTAAATCCCTTGAAATGTACATTAAAATTCTTTTTAAATTCTTCTGAATTCATCCAGAATTTAAAAAAATTTTTCTTCAGTTCATTTCAATTCACCTGGAATTATTTAGAATTGACCTCAAATATTTTGCAATTCACCTTGAATGTTATCAGATAAGAATTAAGTTGAATTTCTTCTAAAATTAAATTCATCTCCTTAATTTACATTTTCTATTTCACACATATTTTTATAAAAAAATTATGCTTCACTATTTTTAGTAAGAATTTAGTGTTTGATGACTGCAGTTATAAAACTGAATCATAGATTTAGATGAAAATATTGACAAATTTAATCAGTTTGGTACATTTTTCTCTACTCAAAATAATTACAGTACAATGATATGTATATAATCTTATCTATTCATTTTCACTGATTAAATTTGTTATCAATGTTTCCGATTCATTTTATCCTCTATATCTGTTAGTGATCAATGAGTGTTCCGTTTACGAGAATTCTTAATGAATTTTGATTTCTCATCTTGTGAACTACAAGTAGTTTTAATTTGTATCTCATCTAGTTTTTTTTCTTCCTGAGGAAAATCAATATTGCGTCTAACAGGATCTTCTAATGAAAAATGACCAAACTGAAGTTTCCTTAAGCAAGTAGTGATTTTCAAACATGAAAGAAATTATGTATGTTCTTGTAGGTATGCGAAGCACATACTGTAATCGACTATTACTTTATAAAATAACTGACATAATGGCTATGTAATGATCGTAATATTGCTAGACAAATCACGGATGTGTCAAGTTCAGTTTTCCTCACTAATAATTTTTAAAAAGTTTCTATTTTCTCGTTATGCGTATTGCCTTTTTTATTAATATATGTATAAGAAATTTTCATAAGATAACGGTTTATAAACTATCTAGTTTGTAATTTTAAGTTTCCTGCGGTTTCGCAAAATAAGGATAAAACATCTTTCTTATAGTCTGACGTATGTTTCCCGAATTTTTTTATCCGGTTACATTTATTTCGCAGAAGTTAAATGACCTATAGATATAATTCATGCTATAGAAAAACAGATGGGTGACTGTGTGAATATTTTAGACATTTTATATACTTTTTTTTCGAATTAAAAACTGACGAACCTGCAAATGATTTGGACAATAACTTTATGTACTACGCGTCAAATAAAATTTTAAACTCATGTCGAGGTCTTTCGCAATTTATTTCTGTGCTTGATCGTAATCTTGCTCATCTTATATTTTTTTGTTTATACTCACTCAGTTCATTGACAAACTGATTACTTACTTAATCTTACTATTTTTTAATTACCTTCACGAATTATCTTCAGTGATTTTAATAACTGACTATAATGTTCAATAATCACATCATATAAAATCCATTACGTAAATAAAATAACTTTTTAATTGAATTGTATGGCTAAAATAATAATAATAATATTTCTTAATAATAATTCGAGATAATTCATTAATTTTATTTCAGTTCGAATCTTAAAAACATACTTATAAATTTTCGTATACTAGGGCATTTACAAACAATAAAAAGGAAGTATCGTTCAAACATGATGAACAATAATGACATAAAAAAAAAAAACAAGTGTGAATTTCCTCCTCTTGTCACGTAAATATAAAATGCGACATTTTAAATGTTTTGAACAAGTTCGCTTATCGTAACCAACTGGCTTGAAAGAATTACAGTATCAGCGAATTTATTTTAAAAAGTAGTGATCCTCGTCCAGTTCCACGTTTAACAATGTAACGCGGAACTTAAAATGTAACAATTTTTCTTCATTTTATAAACCAATTTATAATGATTCTTCTTCGCCTTCTTCTTAATAATTCAAATTTAAAGAGTGCGGGGTAGAATTTTCTATTTTCCTAATAAGCGTAAGTACAATGTTGGCGTGCCAAGAAAAACTAAGAGTTTTTATCAGAGATTCTCTCTTTATTATGTTTAATGGCTTAATTAGATACAGAACGTTATCTTGCCAATCGCTCGTGTCTCTTGATTCCAAAAGTGGGGTGGGCAACGACTAACGAGGTACTGACGGCCTTATCGTAACACGTGGATATAAGGCGAAATTACTGATGTTGGTCACTCAGTTGCTGGATCGGGTGTGCGCGGGTCGACCGGCGGATATTGATGGAAAATCGTGCGATTTTGTCGAATTATTTTGAATGAAAAAAATCGCATCATCAAAAATTGTATTATCACTTTGATAAAAGAAGATCCCTTTAAACTTAGTGAAGAATCAAATTAAGCAAGATGACTCTCTCCGCTTGGAAAACCTGCTGTAAGTTTCGCCCTTTTTAATAAGTGTAGATAAATCAAATAGTGCAACAAAAAATTGGATGTGTAACAGAAAAGTTGAAAGGGAAAAATGAATAAACTAAAAATATTGAACGACCTCTCTGAATTCAAAAAAATAGAGCGCGAAATATTTAAAAACGATCTTCCTGAATTATAATTCAAATAAGTGAAGGTGCGATGTGTATTAAAAAAGGGAAGTTTTTTGAAATTTGGTTTTTCTAACAATCAGTGAAAAACAGTGATAAATATAATCGAAACTTTTTTATTGTTTAGAATATTTCCTGTTTCTATATTTTCAACATAACTTTAGAGATTTAAATATCTCGGCACTTCCTCGTTATTATTATATAAAATTCCATTATGCTTTTCATGTATACTAACGTAAATGTTTTATCATTATGTATAATTATATAAAGTATGCCAATATCCTGCATCTTTTCATAAAAAATTAAAATACAAAAACAATTTGGTAGAAATCAGAAAAATCTTTCTGCTTTCAACTTTTAATATCAGGAAAATTCTTAATCAGGAAAACGATATCTATATAATTTATATCAAGAATTTGTTTCGTAACGATATGCTCTCTGATAATAATTAGTAGATTTCCCTTCTATGAAAACTAGGATGTCATAAAAATAGAGGGAAAACTTTTAATTCTCAAATATAATCAGTAAAGATCTGTTTCATCTTTTTAACATACAACATAACATTTTTAAGGAAAGCATTATTGCACATCGGAATAAACTGACCTTTGAAGAAAATAGCGAAATTCTGAAGAAATTTAATTCTTTTCTATAAAAATACGTACTCAGTTAAAATATGCATACTCAGAAAAAAATTCTGAATAAAATTTATTAAGAATTAAAAGCATTAAAGATAAAGTTTACCTAAATCGAGTCATTGATGCAACCACGATTATGTCTGTTGCTTTGAACTTGGACGCTTTTGTGGAATGTAAATTGCATAACGTATGTGAAGATTAATAACAACCATTCAATGTGATGAATCGCTATAAAACCTCTGCAGGAATTTTTTAAATGCCCGCATGTTTACTCAAGTGTGTATTACGCGAGGTGTAATAAGTGCGAATTTTTTTTATCATAATTGCTCTAAATTAGTTCTGTCATATGATCTACTTTTTAAAACACTTAAACACAATAATTTTCATTTTTCTTGTAATTTTTTCTTTGCCTATGATCGTTAATTAACTTGACTCTTTTATATACACATATTCTGTTTATTTGCTATCTATTATTTCCTATAGAAATACACACTTAGGTGCGACACTCAACAATGATTTTCCGGCGTTCGATACCCTATTCAAATATCGATCAAGGTCCTTTTTTATTTACTTCATTCTCTTCACTATTCAGTCTTTTTATTATAGATACTGTAACTAGGATAACGATCGCTTTTAATTATTGCACAAAAAGTTAACGGAATTGTCAGTGACTTTACAGATTTACAGTTGTTTAAAAGAAAAAGTCTAAAAAGTCTGCAAATTTTATGGAAAAGTTTCTCATACTGAAATCCTGTTAATTTATCAGTGTTATCTGATTCGGGTTTTTCTCTGTGAAATTGCAATTTGACTGGGGCTTATATTAAAAATGAAACTTCTTATAATTAGTATATAAATTATTATTATATATATACTGTTCAAAACCTGTTACTATCCAATATTAAAAAAAATTCCTAAGCGTTGTTGGATTTTAATGTATGTACTTATTTCTAATCGATTGCAATCAAAGCAAATCTTGCATCATTTATTGGCATTAAATGTTTTATAGTACTAAAATTTATAAAAATCATATCCCATCTTCAATATTTTCTGGGTTGAGAAACAGCTGAGTATAAAAATGAAAGTACTTAGAATTTCTACAAGTCATAGTGGAAATTCCAAAAAAAATCCAAAGAAATCGCAAAGACTTTAAAGCACTCAATGATTTTTTATTTTAGTTTTTATTCTTTTTCCTTTTAAAATGCATAATTTTTACGATAAAAAATAAAAAAAATTCAAAATGATTACGAAGATTATACAACAGATGTTATAATGATGCCGCAGGATGGGTTATTGCCTGCAGTCTAATAAATTACGAGACGAGTCTTTTAATTTACATTGAAAGCAATTAGTAAATGTCACTAAATCAACGATAAATTTAAAAACTAGTTGTAAAAGAGAATTGTCGAATTTCTTATGCATAACTTTTATATAATTACAGTTAAAGTTTCAACTGCGAGGGACTTTATTTTCCAGTATTCAGAATTTGTTTAGATTCGACTTATTTAAATGAAAACACGCGGTGATAATAGATGCAATCAAAGAAGGATTATATGGCACGAGTTATTTGCGAATAACTGTTATTTTAACATACAAGATGAAAAAAGTAAATATTAGGTAAACACACTTGTGAATGATTGACAAATAACTACGTTTTAACAATCATTATTTTGATTGTGGTTGTCATCAGCAATCAAAATATAGTAATTTACCTCTTATCCGGAGGAAGTTCTGGCTTATTATCAGGATTATAATCCACCAATAAATCATTGGCCAATCGAATTCATTATAGTGAAAAAATTTCAGAGGCTGGTGCTGATAAGATTAATAATTAAGGTATTATTAAAATCTTCATTTGCAATTATGACAAACGGTTACTAATTTAATTGGTTTCTTTTCGTTAAAATTGTAATCAAGGTTTATTTATTGCATAAATCAAATTGAAAAAGAAAATTTGTAATGAGCCTCTAAAAAGAAAGTTTCTTTGCGTTTATGTAATTTAAAAAACAATTGTTTTTACCGGATGTGCCATATTTGCATGCAAGACATTCGATTAAAGAGTAAATCCCCATTAATTTATGCGTAAACGTGCACCGAATATTGTTTTGTTCTTGCCTAATAAAAGAAAGTGTTCAAACAATTTGTGCTAAAGAATCGTTTATACGCTATTAAGGGTAATCTATTTTATTTCGATATATTTTTCGCAAATTTATTCCACATTCGAAATTCACTTTATATATAATTAACGATTATACGGATGTCATGACATTTTTCAAGATCACATAATTTATATATATATATATATGTATGTAAGACCTGAATTTTAGAAAAAAGGAATCGAGTTCTCAATTATATTGTAAAAGAAACTCGAGCTTGAACGTCAGTCACTGAAACGGATTTAGGAGAGCAAATAGTAGAAGTTTACTTAAAAAAAAACGTCCTTCGATCCATAAAAACCTACAAAATAAGGAAAATTGAACTTCTTTCATTCACTTGACTCTTTCAAATAGAAACAACAATCACAGATGTAGAATTACTATAAAAAGATAACTTTTTTATTCACATGATTTTATACGTGAAATGGCACATTATTTTTAATAACAACGTGTTTACAATATTCCAATTATCTTTTTTTTCTCTCTAAAAATTGTTTCAGAAGAAATAATTGAATGCTTGTTCCGTCAGTAAATTAGTCTCATAGATTTTGTAACAATTTGTAACAAGCCTCGTAAAATGAAGATATTTAAAACCACTGTCTTAATAGTAAAAATGTCATAAAAGACATTTGCAGAAAAGATAATAAATTATGTGCTAGGAAACTCATCATAATTCAAGTTTGCCAATCACAGATCGTTTCTATACAAAATTGAAAATCTTTATGTAAGTAAAATATAGAAAATATGGAAAAGAGGAAGAATAAGAAAAGAGTCAATGAAATTCCTTAAAAAGTGATTAGAATCGATTAATAAATAATCTATACGTTATCGATCTTTATCGATAGGTATAATAAAACCATCACATGAATATCTGTCGTGATACATATTCTTCAAAACTGAGGTATATAATCATTTCATGTGATAACATGGATTCATAGATTATAAAAATAATTGATGATTATGATACTTATCAGTAATTTAAAACATTCGCATTGTCAATGTTAGTTGAATATAATTCATAAGACGATTTGATCCTTAAAAAAAAGCTTTACCTATACTTCATAAGCATTGAATAAATCATATGCTTTATTAACAATCTTCACTTCTTTGATCGCTTTTTAACAAGTGAAATCTTGGATTTCGTGAATTTCATTACTTCATAGAATTCACCAGATGTCTAAGTGAAGGTCTTTAAGATTGAAGATTTGAAATAACAGGGAATTATTAGCGAAACTCTAATGCACATCAAGGCATAATTCTTACAATTCAGCGTCCTTCAACCTTTTCCTTAATAAAATTTTAATGCGTTTATGATCTATTTCACCCTGAAACATAATTTTCTTTTTCAAAAAGCATATAGTTGACCAACATTGTTTTTATCACATAAATTATATTATAAAACGTACCGTTATAAAATATAATTTTAAGGGTGTTGGAGCCAAGTTCTAATCGAAAAATTCGATTTCTTCATTTAACTTAACAAATATTAAAATTGGAATTATTTCCCTTTGTACAATTAATTAATTTTTAACTTGAATTATGCCTATAGAGCGAGAAAAATCTAATTCAACATTTTTTTTTTAAGTAAAACCAAAATATGGAATTTTAAAGTTAGATTTTGAATTCCTCGTTTTATGGAAAACGTATCGAAATTTAATATTTTTTCTCTTTGTACGCAGTCTTATATTTGAAATAAGATTAGCGCTACAGAGCGAAAAAATATTTATCTATAATTTTCGTTGTGTAAAATGGAGAATAGAATTTGGAGCTTAACACTTGGATCCAACGCCCTTAAGCTTGATGTTTATAATTATATTATTGAAATTAAAAATATAAATTTGATTTTCAGGCACACACATCCCACAGCGATGGGTCTTCGCCATTATGGGATTTTTGGCACTATTTATTGCCTATGCAATGAGGGTATGTTTGTCGATTGCCATAACAGAGATGGTGTTACCTGAAAAACATAATGAAACAACATATGATCCAACCGCATGTCCGGTGGACTTGGAAGAATCTTCCAAAAACGTTACATCCTCATCCGGCGGAACGTATGCATGGAGTCAAAGTACGCAGGTAAGATAAAACATAATTCCCCCATTTCCTCACTCTAATAATCATGATCAAGTGATTAAAGGAAAAGATAGATCGAAAGATAAATCTCTTAATCGTAAATAAGTAGATGTCTACTTAATACGTCATTTTAACGTCATTTATCATTTATCATTCTCATGATATCCAGATAAGAGAAAAATCAACAATATAGGTTCACTACTTTTTGTAAAAGGAAATTTTTATCATGACTTATCTATTCATAATGGCATTTAAAGGACATAAGGCAGATGATAACAGTTTTTTTGCATATATTTTTTAAATACGTAAATAAAATAAAATAAATTAATTTAATTTCAAATTGATTTATCGACGATAGCTCTAATAAGGTTGAAATACTTGAAGATGTATCTTAAGTCAATTTTTAACATTCTGGAATTTTTTAATTAAATTGATCAATATACTGAGATAATCGTATCTCGCTATTATCATCAACAGTAAAAGATAAGAATAAAGACAAAGTCTTGCCAGAAAAATTTGATTGTGCTTGACACATTTTACGGTGCAAGAGACAACAAGGCAATAGACTAATCGTGAATAACACATTTGATGCGAAAAATATTTTGCTTTCTGTTTGTAAACATAATGCTTGTTCTACATTCCAAAGAATTTTAATAATCTTTGTTTGTTATGATAAATTGATTAAAAATCTGCCTTTCTAAGATTTGAAAGTTTTAAAATTTCATTGCATGGAATTTTTTTTAATTTCTATTGAAGTGGTTTCAATTCTATTGAATTTTTTAGAAACGTTGAATTCTTTTGAATTTGTCTTATGCTTCAATGTCTTTAAGAAAATTTTGTTATCTTTTTCAGGGTATTATCCTCTCCTCCTTCTACTGGGGTTACGTCGTAACTCACCTTCCAGGAGGTATGCTCGCTGAGGGTTTCGGAGGGAAGTACTCTCTAGGTTTAGGAATCCTTTCAACTGCAATTTTCACCCTGCTAACTCCTATAGCAGTCGAGTGGGGAGATTCAACAGCCCTCATAGTCCTCCGAATCCTGATGGGTCTCGGAGAAGGCACAACCTTTCCTGCCCTGAATGCGATGCTCGCCCAATGGACTCCACCTGAAGAGCGTTCAAAGATCGGTTCCATGGTTTTTGCCGGAGCCCAACTTGGTACAGTTTTCGCTACCACCTTATCCGGTTTAATTCTCCATTACTCTAGCATGGGTTGGCCCGCTGTCTTTTACGTCTTTGGTGCGCTGGGAGTTCTCTGGTTCCTTATCTGGGTCGTCGTTTGTTACAACAATCCCAGTGAACACCCCTTCATCAGCGAAAGTGAACTAAAGTATCTCCAGGATCGTTTAAGTGCTCACACCCACAAAAAGCCACCTCCAGCACCTTGGAAGCATCTGCTTACATCTGTTCCCGTTTGGGCCTTAATTGCTGCTCAGATTGGTCACGATTGGGGATTTTTCACGATGGTGACCGACCTGCCGAAGTACATGAGCGATGTCTTGAAGTTTTCTATAAAAAGCAATGGATACCTTTCATCTTTACCTTATTTATGCATGTGGTTCTGCAGTATTATTACCTCTTGGTTAGCTGATTGGATGATTACCTCTGATATCATGTCGAGGACCAACGTTCGAAAATTGGGAACCACCATCGCCTCCATTGGCCCAGGAATCTTCATCATCTTGGCCTCCTATGCCGGATGTGATAGGACGACTGTTGTTATATTATTCACCGTGGGAATGACGCTTATGGGAACATTCTATCCTGGCATGAAAGTAAACGCTCTGGATCTGAGTCCTAATTATTCTGGAACTCTCATGGCTGTCGTCAATGGAATTGGTGCTTTCACTGGAATCCTCACTCCACTTATTGTTGGAGCCCTCACGCCTAATAAATCCTTGACTGAGTGGTGTACTGTTTTCTGGATCGTTTTAGTTGTCTTCGTCGTCACGAATATAATCTTTGTGCTTTATGCCAGTGGAGAAGTTCAGGACTGGAACGATCCGGATTTCCTGATGAATGAAAAAGAAGAAAAGAGAAAAAAAGCGGAAGGCATGGTCTACAATGAGAAGTTTGAACTTAACGGGAGAAAAAATGTTAGTTAGTTCATTTAGATAAGGGAATTTAGTTTCAAAAAGGAAAGCAAGTTATTTTCGAGATGATGAAAATCTTGAATACAAATGACTGAAGCTGGACAGTTTTTGGAATCTGTTCTTCTGATTAAGTCTTGAGATTTCACTGAAATCTGTACTGAAGCTTATTGTTGTTCTAGAAAAGAACACATTGTAGAAGTTCGAAAGGCTAGATGGAATTTTAGTTCTGTAGTTCAAACAACTACAAGAACTTTGAGAAGTTCCGATTAAAAAGTGTGAATAATTATCCTCAAAATGCTTCTCTTGATAAAAGCTGATGATAATTCCTATAGAGTATATATTTGTTGTAACTACAGTCGCCTCCTTTTTGGCTACGCAGCAAATATATTTAATTGCTACAAATTAAAAAGTACAAAATCCTTATTAGATTACGAATCTTTAAAGAAAAGAACGAGTTTTAATATAAATTTTATGGTAATTAAGTATATGAATGTAGATCCAAAGGTTAGAGGGACATTTAAAATATTATATTTCAAATTATTTAATTTTAAATAGCTGAAATACATCTAATGTTTCTCTTGATGTGAGTATTACTACATTTGTAACTGAAATGACAATTCTTTTTTGAGAATTTTCGTGAAAAGAAAGTTTAATTATAAATTTCTATTATAAAAATTATAAAAATTTTAAAACGCCAAGTAGACATTTGACGTTTCAAAGATTGTAGAAATTTTTTTATTTGAAACCTTGCTCTGATAAGCAAAGACGAAAATATGTGACTAATTTTGGTGAGAACGATTATAGTGGTGTGATATAAGGGCCATTGATTTTTGCGTGATTATGAAAAAAACCTTACTTTTGTAATATGTATTTGTTATAGAAGTAAAGGTTCAATGTGCAGGATTGCACAAAAAAGATTACATATCTAGATAAGTTAAGAAAACTGCGTAGAAACAAAAGGCCGGTTCAATCCTGTGATCGAAGTTCTTCGTAAAAACAGCGTATTTTAGGGATGGTTTTCATCAACAATTTACAAATTTTATATCTTTCTTGAACAAACAAAATGAGTTTTATCTAAAAAAAATTAGATTCTTTTATCTTAAATTTTGCAAATGAAATTTCAATAATATGATTTTAAAATGTAGGAACTTCAACTTACAATTTGTCAAATTGTAGTCTGTAATGTCCTTAAATTGAATTTCTTTTTAATGAAACTGTATTCCATTTTTCTTCATTATGACATCCCACTAGTCATTAAAGCATTCATGTGTATTCTTCTTGATAATTACACCTGTAAATATATCACATTAACCATTATTATCTCATATATATGTCTATGTAGAATGAAATTTGTAAATAATAAAAAAAGCAAGGTTTGCTGTTTTAATGTAGATGAAGTTATTTTAAAATAATTTTAATACTTATTTTAATACAGTAGCTTTAAGTTACCGTCTCAGCATTCCAGTTTTTAAATATTATTATAACTGGAGATTACATAAGTAATAAAATGCTTCTCAGCTTAATTATTCAATAGATAAATTTTAAAAGAGATTAGACCCCTATATAAGGAGAATGTAAAAGTTGTATTAGAAAACTTGGGAAATTGATAATTGTCAATACATCATATAATGAAAGGAAAAAACCTGTTATCATTAAGCCCGTAGAATGAAACGATTTGAAGCACTTATTTCTTTGTTAATTATGTCTTTAATTATTTCTGAGGAATTTTATTACAACACTGAAATTGCTTTTTCGTCCCTGCACATTCCAAGCCAATTTAACTGAAAAATATAATTTATATTTTAATTTATATTTCGTCTAAAATTTTTACTATATAGTTCCTATCACGTAAATTAAATATTTATTGAATATTAATTTATGTACACTTATTAAATTTAAAAGAACATTAATAATAATAACCTGAGCTGTAAGTCTTCATGAGTCTTCTTTTTATTACATACAGTCCTATTCTAAAAAGATCATACGCAATCATACGCATCGATAATAATAACGCTAAAAATGCGTGGACCCGATTCTTAAGGCTGCGACCACAATGGTGCCTAAGGACCGACGTACGCGCGACCGACAAAATGCACGAACCATTCGTTCGTGCGTTTTGACGTCACAAACGCAGTGCGACCAACTGTTGCATGTTTCGTTGGTTCGCGTTCCGCAGGTTCCAGTGTTTCAGTGTTTCCTTGTTGTCTCTGATTAACATGCGACACTCGCATCAGATCAATCGCAGTTTGTGACTTTGTGTATATTTTGTATAAACAATAATGACAGAACGCTGAAACACTGGAACCTGCGGAACGCGAACCAACGAAACATGCGACAGTTGGTCGCACTGCGTTTTGACGTCACAAACGCAGTGCGACCAACTGTTGCATGTTTCGTTGGTTCGCGTTCCGCAGGTTCCAGTGTTTCAGTGTTTCCTTGTTGTCTCTGATTAACATGCGACACTCGCATCAGATCAATCGCAGTTTGTGACTTTGTGTATATTTTGTATAAACAATAATGACAGAACGCTGAAACACTGGAACCTGCGGAACGCGAACCAACGAAACATGCGACAGTTGGTCGCACTGCGTTTGTGACGTCAGAACGCACGAACGAATGGTTCGTGCATTTTGTCGGTACGCGCGTACGTCGGTCCTTAGGCACCATTGTGGTCGCAGCCTTATTGGTCAATAAAGTACATGACGCGTCGTACATCGATAATCTGACGCGGGAAATTGTAAATCTTTATATTGTACAAAATCGCGCGGTTATTACTTGGATGGGTGACCGCTTTATAAATACAACTTCTCAAGTTAAGCAATATTTCGCGCGTGGATGGTAACTGATAATCTCTTCTCTTTTTATTTTAAAAAGATCATACGATCTTCTTTGCTGTAAAATAAAAATTAATTTTTAATTTTTATTTGTCTATGGGTGGGGGGGTGAAACCCCCCTTGCGCACGCAGCGCACGGCCCTGGAAAATATAACTTCTCAAGTTAAGCAATCATTCGCGCGGTTAGTACTTGGATGGGTGACCGCTTTGAAAATACAACTTCTCAGGTTAAGCAATGTTTTGCGCGGTTAGTACTTGGATGGGTGACCGCTTTGCACTGGTGTAGCTTACTCTAGGTGGTCTCCCCGATCAATTTTCAAACAGGGCCCCCCTGGAGTAAGCTACGCCACTGTTGATGTATCCGTACTCTACTGCGCATGCGTCGCACTCGGTATCTGATTGGTTGCTATTCGCGCCAAATTTGAAATGTTGAAAAATATTATGCATTTCAAATTACGCGCGAATAGAAACCAATTCGGTACCGAGTTCGACGCATGCGCAGTAGAGTACGGGGCCACTGCGGTCATCCATCCAAGTACTGACCATGCAAAACATTGCTTAACCTGAGAAGTTGTATTTTCAAAGCGGTCACCCATCCAAGTACTGATCGCGCGAATGATTGCTTAACTTGAGAAGTTGTATTTTCCAGGGCCGTGCGCAAGGGGGGGTTTTGGGGGTTCAACCCCACACCCACAATAGACAAATTAAAATTTAAAAAAAGTTTTTATTTTACATAAAAGTCCGCGCGAAACATTGCTTAACTTGAAAATTTGTGTTTTCAAAGCGGTCACCCATCCAAGTACTAACCGCAAGGTTAATCTCTATACTCCATATGTTTACTACACATACATATGATACCTATATGTACATACAATGCAGCCAATTGCAATTTCTGACAGCTAAAAGAAAAAGGAACAGCTGACCAGTGCAGCCATCAAATCATTCAAATCATCGAAATCATCAAGCTCTATTTTTGAGGTTATGTTTTACATTGTTTCCAGGACTATTATTGTTTGTAGTAACAAAGCCTGCGAAGAAAGATATCTGCTGCAAAACAAGTAACAAGATAAAAAGAAAAAATGATTAGGAGTCGCTACAGTTTGCCGTGTGATTACGACGGCTCTACGTTCTTTAGAGTTTTCTCCCATGTGTCGTGATGTGAAAGACATATTTTCGTGCCTTTTTGGTGCGGCGAATTTATATTATTGCAGAAGAAACCGAGTATTCAATTCTCGTTTGGAATTCATCGAAAAAAATAATTCATGGATCGACAGAGCCATGGAGGCAAATTATGATGAGGATTTGTCTCAAAATCCATTTTTTCAAGAACTGCAGACCGAGCATCGGTCGACCTTTGAAAAAGCCATAGAAGAAGGCTGGATTATCTGTGTTCCTCGATGTGGAAGCTTTTCCAGAGGTTCTCTTATAAAAGATGACTTTCTCAGTCATATTCTGGTGCCTAATGATGAAAAATCAGGTACAGACAATTTACCTGAAAATAATTGTTAAACGGCAGATATTAATCTTTTTTGAAATTTTATTTTTAGACTGCGTTGCTAAATTAATTGTTGAATAAATTAATTGTACTTACAAGATGTTCCCCTATTATCTTTCTTTCAGGAACGTATTTTCGCACTCTTACAGGAAGAGAGGTGAAACTGTGTAATAGGGTCCTTACTATCGAATACGATATTTCCAAACCATGTTCGTTGCACATGCTCTTCGAGGAAACGTTCTACACAGAAGATTTGCAAAAATATTATATATGGTAAGTTATTAATTATTAATTTTGTAAAAAAAAACAAACCAAGTTCCTACAAAGACTGTGTCCCTATTAGAAACATTTTTTAACAAAAAAATACTCTTTAGGTGCATAGAACATCCCCTGGAACAAGGTGCCGGTACATCTCGAGACCACGTGCCAGTTGTAACAAATCTCCGAGAATGCAAGGATTTATTATGGACCGAAGTTCTGGACAAAAACGTCCTAAAAGACCTAGATGCTGAAATTGAAGAATTTGAGCGGGCTCAAGATCATCTCGAAAATAAACCACTGCAGTTTCAAAGGGATTCAGTAGGTGCTCTTTATTCTAAAAGTTTAGGGGCTATACTAAAAGATACAAGACTCCGTGAAAGAACTATCAGCAGTCGCTACTTCCTTCAAACAATTAAAGTAGCTGTTGAAACGTACATTCTCCATAGCATTCGAAACATTCTTCCTCAATCAATTTCAACATATACTGCCTTCGAGGATGCAAATTTGAATAAAATCATAAAAAACCTGCATGAACTACAACTAAGGGACCTCGGAGTGCGTCCAGACCTTTGTGATGGCGTCCTAAGAGGAAAATTAGAATTGTCTCGTCTAGATATATTCAATACAGTGCTAGGGAAGGTAGGTTGTCTCAGAAGAGCCATCAGGTTCATTTCCCAAGGTAAAACTTCAGTTTCCTCCGACGACCTTCTTCCCGTCTTGATATTTCTAGTCATCAAATCCGGATTGCCAAATTGGATAGCCCAACTGACTTTCATGAAACACTTCAGATTTTCCGCTAATTCTGTATACGAAGCAGACGAAGCTGGATTTTTAATAACTTCTTTAGAAGCGGCTGTCGAACATGTGAGATCCGGAGTCTTGACTGGATCTGCGCAGCCCGAGGCGGATTATTTAGTTAAAGAAGAGGATCTGAATTTAGCAAAAAATGCTGATGAAAAAGGTGAACAATTATCGTTAATTTATCTCTTCGATCGTATAGAGAAGGGTGATTTGCCTGAAGTGGAGAGAATATTGTCAAAGAAAGACGAGAAATCTCAAGATGAAAGTAAACTTTGCCATCCACTTTGTACATGTGAATCCTGCGAGAGGAATTTGGCGAAGACTTCGCATTCAAATTGGCCGACTTTAAATTCAAGAGATGATAGAGGATTGACTGCTCTTCACGTAGCAAGTCTTTATGGACAAGTCGCTGTTGTTGATTTCCTTCTTGAACATGGTGCGAACGTCAATGATGCTGATGCTGATGGAGTAACTCCATTGCATTGTGCTTCGGCGAGAGGACATCAAAATACCTTGTTATTATTGTTACATGCAGAGGCAGATTTAAATCTGGCAGACACGAGAAGAAATACTCCGTTGCACCTTGCTGCTGATCACGGTCACGACGGGTGCGTGAAAGCTCTGCTTTATTTTGCGGAGCAGATAAGAGTAATAATTAATATTAATGCTGCTAATTTTAACGGCGATACGGCTTTGCACCATGCATCAAAATGGGGGTACGCAGGAATTGTTGAAATCCTTTTGGCGCACGGAGCTAATCCTAAGGCTACGAATAGAAGGGGATTAACGCCACTAGGAGTGGCTCACAGTACACACGTCTCAAGACTTTTGGAAAAGACCGATATTCAGGATATGACTTTAGTTCATACTCAATTAAGGGAAGAATCAAGGGCATCGTCTTCGAAGAAAAAGCAAACGACGAAAATAAAGAAGCAGGTGAAATTTCTGGTATGTAGATGTTGTTTTATTATTTTGCTCTGCCCATACAAGATTGTATATCGTATTTAAATAAATGACTTATTTTGTTTCAACAGGATGCTGAATCTCCTACTGAAGAGTCCCACAAGATAGATAAATTACTTTCAGCAGTATCAGAAGGAGATATTTGCTTAGTTTCATATTATTTAGGACTGGATGGACCGCTGAGAAAAATTCCAGAAGAAGAATTAAATTTCTGTCATCCACTCTGTACCTGTGAAAAATGTGCTTCCGTCGGAGAAAACATAGAAAGGGAAGACAGGAAGCCACTTTTAGGAATAAATTCAGCGAATAAGAAAGGAGAAACGGCATTACACATTGCCTGTGCCAACGGGCATGTAGAAATTGTACAATTATTGTTAGATGCAGGAGCAAATGTAAATCTTGCAACTCAAAATCAAGGACACACACCGTTGCACATAGCCTGCCTTAAGGATAGGCTAAAGGTAGTGAAGTTACTCCTGAATTGTGGAAATTGCAACTTAGATGCTAAGGATTATTCTGGAGATACTTCTTTGCATTTGATGGCTAGATTAGGCAACACTAGAATTGCTGAAGTATTGGTTAGATGCGGAGCGAACATCAAAATTCGAAATTATCAAGCAGTTACTCCTTTGGAAGAAGCCGAAAATAGAACTTCTAATGATGAAGATTTATTTGCTCCTCTTGCTTCTTCCAATATTCTTAAAGTCCTTAAAGGAAATGAAAATGAAACCTCTAGTCAAAGTAAAATAAAGGAGGAATAAAGGAAAAACGAAAAGTTGTGAGAATTATATTTTTATTTCAAGTGTTGTTCAAAGTTTTATTGAAAATTCTATTAATTGAAGATTTCATGTTAGAATCTTTGAAAAATGTGCCAAAATATTAAGAAATCGCAGTTTCTTTTTAGGAATTTTCCTATATGAAGCCTGTGAATATGTAAATATTTCCCAAGCGTTAACTAACATTCCAATCAAAAAATGTGCAGATTTCTATAAATTTAAAAATTCTCTACATGTTTGTAAATGTAGATTTTATGTAATTTAAATAATTTTGGGATTCTAAATTTTATTTATTTTTATATATTATTATTATATAAATTTTAATATTGATTTTATTATTCTATTGCAACTAATCTAAGAGCTCTCTGAAGAAATTCCAATAGTATTGTTTTATTAAATTATTTTAATACAAAACTACCATTTTTAATACAAAGAATCTTAAAGTTCTCCATTCGGTAAAAGATATTAATTCTATTCGCATTTTGTATTTTTTTTTAACTACCGATGCATTTGAAGTATTTACACGTAGCAACACATCCCCTATACCCTCTATCACTCTATCACACACACACACACATAATTTTCTCAGGTAACGAAATCGATAAACGCTGTAGATCAGTGATGAAGGCATATTTAAATCCTGTATATTTAGTTTTTGGTACGATTTGACAATTTTCCGACTATTCGGATGAAGTGATGTGACTTGATGTGATTCCGACTCCTGATGTGCACATTGAAGATTTACTTTAAACTTTTATAATCAATAGCAAGTTTATACGACGTGACAAAGATAGATGATTTTAAAATTCAAAACTTATTATAGATTACAAAGAATAGAAAAATTTAAAACTATCTTTGCATTTCATATTTTAGAATATTAAACAGTTCAGAGCATGTTAGGCAAAAATATCAAATCATTTAAGTACGAATTATTTTAGTTCGAAACATTTTTTCATAGTTTAACATAATTTTTAAACTAAACCAATTTAATCTTAAAAATCATAAAAAATGTACACTTCTAATTATCCACAATTCCTAATTAAAAATTGTGCAAAAATATATACAAATACGATTACCAATATCATGAAAAGTAGAAAAGCTAAGGTATGAAAACTGAACTCTGTTTCCTATCCTAGTCTCTTATGTCAAAAAATCTATAAGGCAATCGTTCAAGAAAGATATTTTGTATAAATCAAAACATTGCATATGTACATTGTATACATATACCGTATACATTATGCACACAATATAAATAGTCGCTTATAATTTATAATGTTTTAACTTAACAACTAATGTATCACAAACAGTTTCGCTAACTCAGATCGTTGAATCGTAGCGATATTACAGCAATTCCAGATATACAACATATTTGATAAACTAGACAAACTAGTTTCGTTAATAGAGTAAAATTCATCTTTCTATTAACTATTATGTTAACCCACCGCTCATTTTAATTGCATTGTTAATCAAACGTGTGTATATCTCACAAATCTCTTCATAAGTCAATAAAACAGTGTAAATCATACATCTATCATATATCTATAAAATAAAAACTATTACATTATTTCTGACTTTCATTTGCTTTCTATTTCTGTGAAGATTTATTGTAAATTTTAAAATAAATCAATTCTTTCAAAAATAAATTAAATTCAAAAAATATTGAAATTTTTTTCTGTGAAGAAATATAATAAATTATGCGACTTTATAGAAAAGTTAATACTAAATCAAATCTATGCGCTGGCACTTCATCATATTATTAAATATTTTATTACTCAAAATATATTTTTGCCTTTAAATTAAAATTCTAATGTGATAGTAAAGAATATTAATATTGTAAGAAAATATTTTTTACTCAAATACATACTAAGTTAGAATTTCTTTCTACTTTTAACTCTTATAAACCTTGGTTTATGAACATTGAATCCAAGTTCTAACTGTAATTAGATATCAAAAATCAGTACTGCTATAGAGTAAAAAATATCGTTATAATGTTTTTGAGTAAAATAAAAAGATTGAATTTTAACATTAGAACTTGGACACAAAATCCTTAAGCATAAAGGAAATCGTAAAAATCTGTCTATTCGAAATTTCAAACTGTAAGGTCAAACAGTGCTTCTAAGTAGAAAAATTAATTTAACTAAAGAATTTATTTAATTATGTCAGTCAAAGTAAAAACTTGAATCCCTGAATATGAAGAAATTTTTTCCAAATTTGTGACATTTTATACTGATTTTTTACAATATGGAACTCTTCATAAAATACTTAATGTAGATAACAATTTATTTACCTTAACTCGAAGGTGGTAATGCCCATGCCATTGGTGCTTCGACTTTTCTTCGTTTATCTTCTGGCCTTTTTTTAAGGTTTCTAAACTTCATTCTATTTGGACTCCAATCCACTGAAGTTTGCATTCTCCACGACGTTGTAGGCCGAGTCTCTAGATTCTGGATTGTGGAATCATATTGGTCATCGACTTCATATGCAAATTCATACTCGGCATTATAATATGCCTTAAGAGTAGGTTCAAAACGAAACTTTTGCATTGCACACCACGTATGCGTTAATAAACAGGGGAATCGAGTCAGCCAGTATTCAGTGAATTTTTCGGGAATTTCTCCTAAACTTGACTGTGCCTCTGGAGTCAATTCTCTATAATGATGTTTCTAAAAATATGAGAAGCAGAAATTATATAATTCTTATCTAGATTTCTCTTTTTCAGATAACACAAAATTACAAAATTACCTTATTTCTAAGAGCCCTAAGCAGATCTCTAACGCTTTCTCCTCGATAACTTCTATATTTGCGAAGATCAGTGGCAACTTCAACATCAATATGTGATCTCCAATCACCGCGGACTACTTTATTATGATTTGTTTCTAGCGCTCTTAGTGCAGGGCTGCTGGGTTCATCTTTTTCTACACGATCACTAATATCCTGTAGAGACAAAAAAAAAGATTACATCTATCAAGTATCTGACTAATATTGACAAATACTTATTAACATAGATAAAAAACATTAATAAACTAGCTGTCAAGTTGTATCAACTTTTGTACTCATTCAATGAGCACTTTGCTTCCTCATAGAGGAAGCATTAAGTATTCTTTACATCAGCATTAAATTTTGATTACTTGAGAATTTATATTCAAAAAATTCATTTTCGAAAATTACAATAAAGCATAACTTGCTTATTTTTTTATAAAATGCATTTATCTTTTAGGTGAATAGATTCGTCTAGACACAAAGAATCTTCATTTCCTTTACATCAGCTTTAAATTTTAATTATTTCAGAAATTATAGTCGAAAAATTACTTTATTAAAAATACAATTAACCATTACTTTCTTAATTTTCAATGAAATGAATTAATTTTACAGGTCAATCGATTCGTCTCGACATAAAGAATATTCAATTTCCTTACATCAACTCAAAATTTTCATCATTTGAATTATTTGAGAAGTTATAGTGGAAAAATGAATTTTACGAAAATGATAAAAGTACATAAAACTTTTGAAATTAAATATTTTGTTAAACCATTGTAAGAAATTCAACTAGGTATATAGTGGAATAACTATGCAAAATTTCATCAATTTATCTCCACGCGTTTTCAAGAACTTGCTGGATCGTGACACACATACACACATACACACACATGCACACATCCAGACATTTTTTCAGATCATCATATTAGATATATTGCCTTTGAAATATGTTCAAAAAAACCTTTTTTAGGAAACTGGATTTTGTCACCACTACAAAGCTTCCTCTATGTGGAAACAAAAATGTATAATTGTATAATGTGTACCTGAAAGAAATTTAGAACTTGAGCAGAATTCCAAAATATAGGATAATTTTGAACAGCGCTTGCCGGTGGTCGCTCTGTAGGATTGCCGGTTATCATTGCTCTGATTAGTACAAGTGCGACTTCCTTGTCGCTTTCTGAGATTCCTTGAAGACTCGAAAGGTCACTTTCTCCACCTGTAAAATACATTTTTAAATCCTAAGTTACTTGCAACTTAAGTTCAATGTAAAATAACTTGGTGGCCAACTCAACACAGTAAAACCAATATTTAGCTAATAATTGAGAAACAAATGCGAAAATTTAATACTTACTAAGAATATTAGCCTGTCTTCTCAAGGTATCTCCAAACGGATGTTTTCCACCAGACAAAACATAATAAAACACACAACCAAGAGAAAAGACATCAACAGCACATGTTGTTCTTTCCCCATTCAACATTTCAGGCGCGATCCAACCATCAGTTCCAGTCACACCAGATCTTCTGGAAAAAGACATTCTGCCTAGTTGTAATTTCTTACAAAGACCAAAGTCAGAAATCATCGCTCTTATTTCTCCCCGAGGTCCTGGCGTTGATAACAACACATTGTGTGGTTTGATATCTCTATGAACTGTAAAAAATGCAAACATGTTAAGCTGTTATAAACTTTGGTAATATATAATTAAATTCCAAATGTTATCGAAAAAATCGTATTTACCTATATCTAAGAAATGTAAGTGTGAAAGCCCAGAAGTCGCTTGTCTTAAGATACTCTTTATCGATATCTTTCCTCTATTGTACCTTCCAGCCACGTAATCTTGCAGAGTTGCTTCTGCTAATTCTAATGCTATGTACCGAAACATTCGGTCTTGTTCGGTACAAAAATATCGAACGACATTTGCATGCGCATCGGATTCTCTCAAGAGTGCTACTTCCCGATCAGCGAAGGTGAAACAATCAGGAAGAAGTCGTTTTACTGCTACGGGCCGTCCATCAAATTCTCCTCTGTTTAAGTCCAAAAATAATATCAAATAATATTTAACAATATTTTAGTAAGAAAAAGGTATTACATACTTGTAGACGAAAGTGCCCTCGCAACCTTTTCCCAAGACTTCACTCGTGTTGAAAGTAATTTTTCCAACTCTAACTAAACCTTCTCCAATTTCTTCAGGAATGTACACATCTCCATTCTTGCCATTACTGCCGGTTCGACTATTTTCTCGTGAACCCTGGTCAAATTGCTGATTTTAGACGTAGAGATAACCGTTTACATTTAAATGGTTTCGAGTAACAAGACAGAATAAATCCGTCCTGTTAATCGAAAAAACTCGATTTTTTCAATATTATTTAAAACACGATAAAAACACGCTCAACACCTTGATGTATTTCCTTCGAATTGAAATGAATCTTAATTAAACATGAAAAAACCGAATCTGATCTTAAAATAATGCTCTTTATATCTCAAAATATTTTAAAGCAATGAAACGTTAAATTATATTTTTAAAAATTTAGAAAAAATATTTACTTGTGATAACTGCTGGAACTCTTTGAACTGGGCATTCAAATACCAGAACATGGTTATAACACAGCCGACTAGAATTATCAACGCTACTTTTAAGCCCTTATTCTCTTGCTGGTTGATCCACTTTTTCGCAGTATTATAAATATTAGCGAATGCTTTACGCCATCCTTTATATTCATTTGTTGCGTTAATGAATTTTCCACCTAACAAGTTAATCATGTTCGAGTTATTCGACAAGTGCAGATTTGCCGCAATTATATTGTCGGAAGGTCCTGTAATTTGTAGGGGAGAATTTTGTGGCTTATACTCTGCTGGTACATCGTAATGACCTGGAAAATATTAATCAATGATAAAATCTGAATACATAATGAAAATATACAATTATTTTTTTTGGATGAATTTCTTCAGCTTTGTAAAAATATAACACTTACCTAACATGACGATGCCTTTTTCCGAATTCATACTTTGAAAATCATTGTCAGAGGTCTCAATTATCGCAGAGGGAACATTATTTCCAGGAAGAGGGATTCCATTCTCACTCGTCGAAATATGCGAAGTGACGAGAGGACCTTCCAAGAGCAAATGAGCACCTTTACTGGATATTATCTTCGCTGTTGATGAATCAGCGAATGATGGAAGTGCATACAGACCGTGTGAATGTTCTCCGATGTAAAGCGTTGGACTGTAAAAAAATTATTAACAAAATGAGAAGACTTTCATTTCCTAAATGACTTTCTTCCTTTATATTCATATACGTACGACAATTGAACATCGTTCAACTTCATAGTAGCTCTGTCAAGTAATTTATCTAAGGCTTCTTCGGCGACACTAGTAAAAGGAATCCTTGACAATCCGTCTTTACTAACAGCATAAGCTGCTATTACTGGACTTCCAAGATCTAGTTCCCATAAGCTTACTCCCAATCTTCTGTTCCATGTTACAATTCGGCCTGTCGAACTTGTCGTGAAGTGCATTAGATCTGAAATAAAATCCAAAAATAATGTAAAATTTAAATGCGAAGATCTTAACTTGGTTTCAACAACATCTAGAACTTTCAATTACCGTAGTTATCAATGAAATCAGGTTCCATTTTTGCAGCTGAGTAGTCGTAGAAGGTAACATTCCACTTTCTATCTTTATGCTTGCTGTCGATCATAATGATATTGTACTCTGTTCGTCCCACGTATATTACATCCTGAGTTTCAAGTGGGCACGTATTCTGGACTTTATTGAAACCCAGGACCTGTTCCCTTTTCCCCGTCTGCGGATCAACACTGAACCAAGTATCAATCTTCCTGCCAGTGTATAGAATTCCATCACTGCTTCGGCATGGACTGCTGGCTACTAACTGTGGTATTGTGAATGGTAGCTTTTTTAATGCTTCCGGATCTGTTCCAAAAAGATACAACGTGCCGTCCTTTGGGTCTGGTAAAAACATCGGCCTGTAGATTTTAATACCATTTTTTTATCAATAATGAGTTTGAGTCAAGTACATGCATTTCAAATAAAACAGAAGCTAAATTAAAAATTCAACGATATCAGTGGAATTCTTTTCTAAAGAAGATTTACTTGAAACTTAAATATAATAGTTAATATGATATGTGTAAATGAAAAACTTACATCGTCGTTTCAGGAATACTGTGCGGCACTTTTACAGCAGGTTCTGCAATAAAGTAATGTATGGCTTAAATTTGTTAAAATACTCTAAAATATTGTTTCAACAATATAAATTTTGTTGGAAAGAGACTATTTACCATCATCCTGGCGCCATCGTATTTCACCAGATCTTTGACCAACTCCAACTAATGAACCACTGAGAGTGGCAAACATTAGGAGAGGATCATCCTGCTCTGACACCAATTCTGTGCTGTGATTCTGCAAACATGTTTTTTAATTTAACAAAATTTTGTTGCACGTGCTTTAAATTTTAGAACTAAATTTACAAATAATTTTTGTACGATGTATCAAAGATATGTGGTGTATGTACAAACAATAATTAGATGCGGCGTAATTGTTTGTAGAAATTTCAATTACAGGTCAGACCAATTTAAAAAAAATTACCTCTGGTGTTTTTTGTGTAGCGAATGCGCCCAGAATGGAGAGAAGTATAAAAACAGATGGATACATTTTTATCGGCGCATAAAAAACCGCACTTTTCATTTTTATCGTATTTTTTAGCAAGGTTAGGTTATGTTTTCCCCCTTTAAGAAAATCATCAGATTCACAGTGCTCCAAACCACGATATTCTCCATACAACTGCTTTTCGCATGGGTTAATATTTATGAAATTCGATACCACGATGTCTTCGAAGAACAATTGCTATTAACAAATAGTCTTTTGGCTCCAATTGGCAGCAGTTGTTGCGTCATATTTGATTATCAAGTGCGGAGCTGACACGTTTCATACAACATTATTCGTTTAAAGTCCATTAAATCTATGTTGATAACACTTTATATCGGTTATTTATTCATCCTCCACTTTGCAAAGTACTTTTTCACTATTATTGGGAGTAGAGGGAATAACACATCAATATTATTTTGTTTCAGTCAGCTGTACTTCACATTGGTCATTTTTTCTATATATATATATACTTATATATGTTTAACTGCATAGCTGTCATAAATATACACATTCTCGAGTCAGTGGTGTAGCTTACTCTAGGGGGGCCCTGTATCAAAATTGGTCGGGGGGCCCCGTATCATTGATATGGCGGTAGCTACGCCCCTATCTCGGTCTGAACTCTGAAGTCTGAAGTGAACACCAGTTGACAGTTGACAGGTCAAATTTTTCAGTTGGTAACATTGTAGAAAAGGCGCAAAGATTTAAATCCACATTAGAATGTAAAATGATACATAAGCATAGCTCGAATAATATGTCATTAGTAATATTATATCATGATTACATAGTGCATTGTGTAGAAAACTAAAGATGTAGACATAGGTAACATTAATTTTATAGAAAAATTTGAAAAAAATCGTGTATAATGTAACAGAATTATTTGGTAATAATATGTCTAAAAGTCACTATGTAATGAAATCTCGAAATCCGCAATAAAAAAAATCCCTAGTATTCCCCTAAGCTGTCAAAAAGAAGTCCCTCTAGTTTCGTGCGTTGTATGTATACAACAAACTGTCATGCAACTGTACGTCACTGGTCCTTAATTATGTAAAATATTAATGGTTTTGTGATAATCAAGTGGCTTTCCAAGTAAGTTATGGTCAGGGTAACATCACGTTAGTTGCTTGACTTTGATCTTTGTAGCTTTGACGACAAAATAATACAAAAACGTTGCCGGTGAAAGATAAAATCCTCTGGACTCCGAGTGATTGTGATATAGTGCTGATAAAAGGTGTAATTTGATTGATAATAATATCAGTTTTTATCAAGAAGCAAGATTCCACTTGAAATAAGGAGATAATAGTGCGAGATGCTAGTAGTGGTCATTATTCGTTGGTTTTTTCAGTTTATAGTGGCGATTTCGACATTCCATTTATTGTAATTTGTTTGTAGGCAGGACCATAAAAAGTAAATATCACATAATCAGATGCTTTAGTTAACTGTAGCAGGAGTTCTAGTGATAGAAAATGAGCTCCAAAAATAATTCAGGGAAAGTCAGATTGTCAATGATGAAAGGTAAGTTTTTATTCTTAATCCTATTAGTTTACTCTACTTTCTAAGTTTTTTTTATAAGCTGTTTAATATTTTAGGTGTTAAAAGGTATTATATCTACCAAATAATGCTTACAAAATTTTGGATTTATTGACAGTGATAAAATAAGTTTTAGAATTTCAAAATGAAAACATATGGAAGATGCAAATTGTTTTCGTTTGTTTTTCGAAATATGCTGTTGAAAGAAAAGTATGTCATAGTTTATTCATAGCATTTGTTGGCGAAATATCAATTTTTTAAAAACATAATATACCTTGGTATAACTTTAAATCAGATCATGAAATAATATTGAAGTTCATTATAATTGTAAATGAGATAAAAAAATCTATTTTCCAAATACTGAAGTAGTTTTGTTTGTCTGAATTTTCTTACAGTCAATGGAGACATTGTAGACCCATGACTCATTTTTAAGCAATTATGACGTTAGTGGCTATTCAAATTTTACAGACTCATCTCCAAATCAAATGTTTTGAGATACAAACTGATAGTACTCTTAATAAGTAACTTTTGTGTTACTATGTTTCGTTTTTCAGATATAGTAAGTTTTGTTTTGTGAATAATTGAAATTATACATATCATTTACCATGCTGAAGATTGAATTACTGTTTAAATAATAAAAGTAATTAAATATGACTTCAGTTTTCTAGATTTAAATTATTTTGAGAAACATTTTTCATGGGATTTCATTGGATATTTTTTTCAGGAAAATCAATCACTATGTCCGTTCCTTCAATCCGTTACCATGCCAGCGATGATGAACTGGAAGAATTATATCCCAGTTCAGATGATGAGAAGCAGACTCCAGAATCAGAAAAGCCGTCTCCAAAATGTAGTCCGTTCAAGTGCATCAAAAACAAATTTGATGACTCTGAATCTATCGAGGGTAGTTTGGAAAGGCGATCAGCCAGCATGGATGAAAATTTATCTGAAGGAACTCCACCTTCAGATCCATGGAAAATGCTTTCAGATATCAGGGGTAAAATAACAAAGACTTTTGAGGATAAACTTTCCGAGATTAAAAGCGAGAAGAAAAAGAAGAAGAAGCGTAGGAGTATTGATAATTCGAGCGTAAGTGATTCCGAAAAGGGAGATGTCACTCCGACAGAGGATAACATAATTGAAAAGCAAGAGAAAGAATCCTTTTCCCCAATTTTTCGTAGAAGGACAAATTCTTCTAGATTTGCAGGTTTCTACGAAATTGAGACTGGTATAAAAGCCAGAGATCTTGAGGAAAAATGTGTAGAAAGTGGCATAGAAGCTGCTGAGCATTTTGAAGACTTGACAGACAGTGCCAATGTATCTAAACAAAAATCCCGAATGGACTTGAGCGTTTCAAGGATAGGAAGTTTTCTCAAAGAATTCTGCCTCAACGTCTTAAAAGCTGCAAGTTCAGATCCATCAGATACAGATCAAATTTTTTCTCAACTTTTAAATATTCTCTTTTACAATTTATTCGTATCCCTTTTCATACTTCTGTGTTTATGTCTCGCGCCACTCTCTGAACTTATGAAAGGAGTATGCTTAGGACTCTTTGTCTCATTTATTTTTAGAAAAATGTCTAGTCAAGTTAAGCAAATTTTGACAGCACCTCCAAAGAAGAAAACCCTTCCTGTACTTGAAATTCCTGCAGTTGAGGAACACGCTGTTGTGGAACGATTCGAAGGCTGGTTAAATGAACTGCCTTATAGTTACAGACCAGAAAATTATCACGTAGCAAGAACAAAGTCAGTGTTTTTCAAGTTGGAAGGTGACATTCTACAAGTGATGGAAACTAAAACGAGAATACCTAAAAAAGCCATTTGGGATGAACCAAATCACAAGGCCAAATTCACTAAAATGAGAATTTATTCTTTGGCTGGATCGATTGTGGAATTACTTCCCAGGGGTTTAATTAGGAGAAGGTGCGTTTTGTTTCTGTATTTTATCCTACTATTTACTTATTGATTTATTTTGAAAAAATAAATGGTGAACATTTTCAAAATATTATGATTACAGCGAATGTATGCCTAATTTTGTAATATTGATAATATCTCAATTGTAAATATTTTAGGAGGTGGAGTAAGAAGTACCCTATTTGCATAACTTTAGGCAAAGATGCTTTAATTGAAAGTACACATCTGAAGAATTGTTCGGATGATGAGACTCAACAAACTGAGACTGAAATCGATAAAATCATCATGGAAGAAGAGGAAACAGATGATGATCTATCACAATCGAAAGATATCAAAGACGTTTTCGAAGATAGTCGTGAAGAGATTGAAGATGTAAGGCAAAAGATATTTGTCTTTGCTAGGACTGATCGACAAAAAGAAGACTGGTGGGTTTATCTTTAAATCTCACACCTACTGTATTATTTTTATTTGAATTAATCAGAGTTTCCTAATTTTTTAACGCTTTCTTTATACAGGTTTCGACGATTATCCCTGTCAGCAGAATTAGGTAGTAAACGAAGTTCGATTTCATCTGCAAGGGAATTATCGTTATCTACAAATTCTTCGCCGATCGCTTCTGCGAATGAAACAAAAAATTCAGCAGCATCAAGTACATTTTCTGAAATTCTACCAGAGATGACGTATAAAGCTTATATGGCACGGTACACTGACGTAAGGATTTTTTTCTTTTGAGAACAAGTAATATTTTTAAGACATTTACTCTATTTTTGAACCTTTCATTTCAGAATCAAACAACTCCGACCATAGAGTCCATTCCATCTTCAGTATCAAACGACGGAGTGTGGGTAAATGCTCTACTTGGTCGAATCATCTTTGATATGCATAAATGTCCAGATACTATAAATCTTATACAAGACAAGATACAACGAAAGCTTTCAAACATAAAGCTTCCCTACTTCATGGAAAGTTTGCACGTTTCTGAATTGGTGATTGGACAAGGTGCCCCAATAATTCATAGTTCAACGAAACCCGTACTGGATGAGAGAGGACTATGGTTCGATTTAGATATCTCTTACGAAGGATGTTTAACTATGACAATAGAAACTAAATTAAACCTCATGAAGTTGAAGAGAGCCGGTTCCGTTTCCACTAATTCAAGCTCCAACGACGTGTTGGAGTTGGAAAAATCTAAACCAGTTCGATCTCCGATGTTCGATAGTGATGTGGAGGATAGTCCTGAAACTTCGACCGAAGACGAGGACAGCGCTCAACTTCCGGTTCCAAGTGCCTCGAGAGAGTCGACGTAAGTAATAAACTATTTTTTAGAATTTTATCAGAAGAAGCAGAATTTTTTATTATCAATTTTTTTTCAGCCCAACTCAATCTTCTGGTCGAAAATTTCTGAGTATGATGGACAAACTGGCAGCTAACAAGTACTTTCAAAGTGTAAGTTACATTTTTTTATTATTACTATTCATTTGAAATTTCAAATTGAACTTGCAAAACTTAGGCGATATATTAATTTTAGGCGACGGAATTGTCCTATATTCGTCGAGCAATGGAAGGCGTTTCAAATACGGAAATCAGACTTATGGTCAGCGTCTCCAGTATTCAAGGCTGTTTAGCTGTTAACATTCCGCCACCCCCATCCGATCGTTTCTGGTATGGTTTTAAGCCAGTCCCAAGGATAAGTCTAACTGCAAAACCCGCGGTAGGCGAAAAAACTTTTAACATAGTCTACGTTACAAAGTGGATAGAAACGAAACTGTTGAGAGAATTTGAGAAAATAGTCGTTATTCCAAATATGGACGACTTGGTGATACCACTTTGTCCTAATTATCCTTATGATTGTTAAAATCTCTTAAATTGTATCGTACATTTAAGATTCGACGTAAAAAAGCAGAAACTTTACCGTGATACGCTTCATTCAATGTGGAAAGTGAAACGCTTTCTTATTAACTTAAGCTAAGAGGAATTATAAAAATTGAATTAGGTTTACTGAATCCTAAAACTTAATGGATTCCTTTTTCGTTTTTGACTATTTTTTTTTTCTGTACATTTTTAATCTTTTTCTAATTATCTGTTCATAACTAATGAGAACTAAAATTAGACACGAATTTAAATCAATATGTACAAAAACGAATGCATTATTTTTCCTAAATTATTTAGTTTTTTATATAATTACTTTCTTTCAGAATATTCTTAATAAAAAACATATACTAGTAAGTCTTTGAAAAAGGGAAAATTTGATTTGATTGCTAGTGATTTTTCAATACGAACTGAATTTTTTGTTGTTTACTATCGGGTATTTATATTTGTGAGAATTTGAGCTCATAAATAAGTCCGTAAATAAGTTTATCCTATTTCTGAAACTTCTTTTTTTTATTAATGCTAGGTCTTTTTACCAAGTATTATTTTCCAGCTTGGACACCGACTAGAGCAAAGAGAAACATTCTAATGAATTGATCATTTTATTGTTTTTTTGATAGTTTTGTCTAGATTATTTACCACTTACTTTCGTAAGAACTGTGCACTTGATTCGATCAAAATTCAAAAATAAAATACGGAGTTTGTAATAATTTATTTTTCATTTCATTATGTCAGATATACACATATTTTTATATAAATTTTAAATCTATAGTAAAGAGACAATCATGTTCCCCTATTAAAACAGTAAGTAAAGAAGCTAAAATTTAAATATTGATTATTCAAAAGTTGTTAAGAACTGTATATAATTTTAGCAAATTTTAATTTAAATGTTTTTTTTTTACTATGATTTTGACAGATAATTTTATGAATTTGATTACTTGAATTACAAGAAAAGATATAAAAAGAAATACATGGACCAAATTATATATTAATTTACGCACACTCATTGCCAGAAAACCACTATCAAAATAATTAGACAATATTCTGGCATTTTTAATGTACATGCACGCGTAGAAAAATCTCGCTATTTTTATTTTATTAATATTATGAACTATTCAATAGACTTTTTTTAGGACTTTGGTTGTGATTTCCATCAGAATTAATTTGTTTATTATTACTATTATTGTTATTAATATGGTTTTTGTAAATTTTATTTGTTCTTGTACTAATTAATCTAAATGAATAATAAAAACGAGAAACGAAATACTATCGTCCATATTAAAAATGTTGTCGTGATGTGTAAATAAGAAAAAATAGAGCGAATGACGCATTTGTGTGGCGTGTATACTTACCAAAGTATAGAATGTAAGACTACATAGTTGTTTTTTACAAATAATGTACCTCAGCTTTTCTGTGCGTGTTTTCCATGTATTTGTTATAAAAAATGGTATTACATAAATATATATATTTGTTGAAAAATGAACCAGTATATTTCATTCGGATAACTTTTTTTCATCTAGATATGGAAACATTTCCTACCTATTTCCTATTATGTAAATTTACTAGTGTACGTTTAAAATTTCTGAAGAGGAAGTAAATGATAAAAAACAATGATATTCAATTCACTCCTTTTATTCACTTTCTCTAATCTTTAAAGATATATTTAAATTTATACATATATAAACGTCAATAAATCCGTTTCTTTAAATCTCTTATAATACAATAATATCACAGTTCAGAGATCGGTATCTTATCCTCGAAGTACATCAGTTATGTACATTCACAAAAATATATACCTATATACATCACGCGGATTTTCACTCTTTTTATAATCTGTAAATCCCAAATTGTTTTCTTCATATAATATTCTAATTTTACAAAAAAAAAAAAAAAACAAAAAGAGGAAAGAAAAGAAACCTGGAGAACAAGAAATTTTTTCCAAGCCGAATTCTTCTTAATAATTCTATAGAAGTTTTAATTTCCTCAAAAGCATTTTGTGGCTAGCTTTCTTAGAAATTTCCATTTTTACAGATTAGGGACGTGCCGCGTGAACATGATTGTTTTCAGATTCTACCGAATTCTTACAATTACGTTTGGGCATTCACAGACGCGTTTAATGATCGAGTTGGACATTGCACGATGTGATATTGAGATTGCATTCCTCTCAGTGTGTTCTTAAACTGAGACATTCGTACAGATTTTTCTTTTTAAAATAATATTTTAAAAGTGTCATCGGGTTTTTTTTTTCAAAATCGCTAACTTCGAAGAACACAGGGTGCACTTTCCATTTCCCGAACGGCCTCGGCCCAAGCATCTAATCTTGGGGCACAAGCTAGTGTTAAGTCCCCTAATTTCTTCTTGGCCATTATCACAAATTCTCCTTGACCATGACGAGCATCACAAATGGTCGGGACTCTAACTCGAACTTCTTTTTGAAGACGTAAATTGCTCACGTCCACTTCGTTGTCCTGTAAAGAGAAAAATTTCGATTAGGCTATTATATTAAAATCCTTAACAAGTAATCCCTTGGATTAAAAAGCAAATACAAAAAGTAGAAATTGTAATTAAAATCCTTCGTATTTTTCATTCAAATTTGAACACATTCTAATTATATTCTATCTCAATGAATTTAACAGATTCTGAGTGTATTTTAAATAAATGCCTGACCAGCTATCTATCTGAGATATCTGGATTTTTTTTTCTAAGTAAAAACGAAGTAAAAAACTACCTCGTTCTCATCAACGCGTCTGAGTGTCTTGGTGACTCTGAGGACCAGTTCATCGGCCTCCAGATCCGGTCTCTTCTCGACTGCACTGACGGTTCCTCTGGCGACGAGATCACTTTGACAGTAAGCCTTGGCCAATTCTTCTTTCGAGCACGGCCTGCATTCAGCTTCCTCTTCATCCTCGTGTTTTTCAAGGTCATACTGAAGTTTCACTTCACTTTTTCCAGAGGAAGGTTCATCAGCTTCTACGTAGAGGGCGGCGAGTTGTCCGTTCGAGTGGAAGCACCGATGATAGCCTTCGTGCTTGCCATCGTTAGGTGAATATACAAGTCTCAAAGAGGTTTTTCCTTCAAGATAGACTCTCGCTGGACCAGAGACTTTAACACAGCTACGAAAACCGCGAAGTCCTTCACTTCCTGAAAGCACCACTCTCAGGGCTCCTCGGGGATATCGCCAGGATACAGTACCCCTGGAGCAACGCAGATAGACTGGCCGAACACCTCTTCCACTTCCACCACTGCAAATAGAAAGAAAAAGAACTTTAGAAATTGTAGAATTTTAAGTGATGTCACGCATTCGTTGAAAATTTTAAGGAATTTCATAATATCAGTTCCAGAATAAAATAAGGACTTTGAACTGATTTCGTAAGATTTCAAAACATCTGTAATATGTAATTTCAAGACACTTTAACAGATTTTGAAGAATTTTTAATCTTTAACATATTCTTCAATTCTTTGTATTCCCAAACATTCTGATATATTCCTGATACACGGTAATTTAGAGTAATCGACCCTGAGAATTATAGTTTTGAAGCGTTCGACAAATTGTTACTTTATCATAGAACTTTCTTCTAAGTTTTATTCCAAAACGAATACTTAAAAAACTTTACAAGCTAATGTTGTTTCGATAAGCTTCCACATCATTAATTTTATTGCGAACAATTTGCATATTAGATGTACAAATATATGTATCGATAAATAAAGAATTTCAGAGATCGTTGACCTCTGCAAGGTGACAAGCTCCTAGCTAGAATATTCCTACGTACATTTTATGTTAATTTGGCACACGGTTGTTCATAGATGCATATATATGTATATATATATATATATATATATA
>UCOH01012131.1:0-14514 GCA_900474275.1 Synergus japonicus
TATATATATATATATATATATATATATATCACATAATAGTTTTTTGATTCTTGTTTTCTAATACTTTTAACGGGACAGTTTTTATATTTTTGAAAAATACAACACTATACGGAAAAATGTCCCGAAATATACACTCCAGAAAAAATTCTACTAACAGTGAAATTACGTTCCTTTCAAAATGCATCCTTTGAAATTAAGTATATTTCTTTTATTTGTCAAAAGAATCGTTTCACTGTTAAAAAACTCAGCTGCTAAGTGCAAAACGAAAATAATTTTACCAATAAATGATTTCTTTTGACAATGAAAAGAAATTCTTTAACTATGAAAAGAAATCCTTTAACTATTAAAGGTTTGCACTTGTAGGCTACATTGTTTCAGTTTTAGTTTCCCTATTAAAGAAAATAGTTTGACAGTAAAAGGATAACATTTGAAAGGAAAATCCTTTTACCGTGAAAGGATTTCCTCTCATACTAATTTTGAACAGAAAATCCTTTCACGGTGAAAGGAATCGGTTAACTGTCAATAGACTATTTTTAGAGTATATAGAAAAGTAACTATTTTCTGGGTTTTGGGGTATTTTTTTTTACTTCCATTTTTTACAACTTTTGTTACTTCTGTCCTAATTTCAAGGATTTGTTGTCAAGTTTTAAAAACAATTTGTTCAAAACAAAATGTTCCCTTAGAACAACAACAGCAACAACAATAACAAACGTCCTGGGGCATTCGTGCCCAATGGGTTAACCATTTCCCTTTACCCTTTCCCTTTTCTATTTCCCTTTACCATTTCCCTTTACCATATTCCTTTACTATTTTCCTTTGCCAAGTCCCTTCAACTATTTCCCTTTGCTATTTTCCTTTAACATATTCTTTTACTATTCTCCTTTGCCATATCCATTTACCTGCCCCTTTGCGATATCCCTTATAACCATTATATCTTTGCCATTCCCCTTTATCATTTCCCTTTAAAATGATTTTCTTTTGGAATGATTTTTATTTATAATGTGAAGATTCAGGGTTAATTTCTAGTGGGCAAAAAGACATTGTCATCCTGAAAACGCCCTGAAGACATCCTTAGGACGCCCATGTCAGTCCAATCAATGTCCTAAAGACGTCTCACGTCCAAAAAACGTCTTTAAGACATGAGTCGTCTTTTGCACATGAATTGGACTGAAATAGACATCCTAAGGATGTCTTGAGGACGTCCACCCTTTTCGGAAGTTTATCCTGAAAATCTTATGAAGTCCTTTAAAATTCCGTGAAAAACATTAAAATCCCTTAAAATCATTTTTGATGTGAAATTTTCTTAAAATTCTACAAGGAACTTTAAAATTCTTTGAGTTCTCTAAACTTCCTTAAAAATCTCTTAAAATTCCACTAAATCTTTTAAATATTACAAATCTCTTGTGATGATCCCTTTAAATTCCTAGAAACCTCTTAAAATCGTTTAAAATTATTTAAAATCTCTTGAAATCAAAATAGAAACCAAAATAATTTCTCAAAGAATGCCTGGACATTTTTTAGAAACTTTCTTTTATTCTCTTTTTCTTTCCTTTCTTTGAAAAGTTTCTAAAATCTGTTAAATAAACTATAAAGTCTATATGTGCAATACGACAAAAATAACATAGCACAAATGCCAATTTAAATTTTCCTTGATAATATGTACATAAGAGTCCCTTAAAATCTCTTGAAATTTCATAAAATAGTAAATATAATAAATTAAATTAAAAAAAAAAAATTATAATAAATAGCAAGAGATTTTCAGAAATGAAATTCGCCCCTGAGGATTTTTAAAGGGAAAACAGGATGGCCTCAGGATTGGGACTTGGGACGCCACAAGTAAAAAGAATGAAGAGGAAAGAAAGAAAGAAAGAAAGAAAGAAAGAAAGAAGGTGCAAGGGAGATGGAGAGGAAATTATAAGAAGAGTGAGAGAGTGTGGAGAGGGTGATGGGGTGGGGGGGGGGGGTCTCAACTTGAAAAAAGAAAGAGGAGTATAGAGAGAGAGAGAGAGAGAGAGAGAGAGAGAGAGAGAAAAGAAAGAAGGAAAGAATGGCAATCGCGAGGAATATAAGAAGAGCGCGTGCCTCTGCAACCGACGGCAGATGCGTTCCAAACGCAGCTGTCCTCCTACAAGTGGTGCTCAATCATCCCCTTTTCCTCCATTTTCTCTGCTATATATGCTCGCGCTGTCGACAATAAGAAGTACAGGCTGTTTTCGAAAAATAATACCCGACGTGTTTGATCCTGATTTGCCAAGGATACGCATACATACTATATATATTATATGTATTCTCGACCCTCCCCTTCGATCAAGATTTTCAACCACTTCGACACAGTTTTTACGACCCAGCATCACAAAGAAAACCTCGTTTTTATTTCTTTATCGAGGACCTTACTCTTGCTCTAGTTTCGAATAGTCTATTTCCTTTGTTCCTGAAAAGTTTTTATATTTCGAACGAGAATTGAAAAATGAGGATATAACAAAGAGAATAGAGGGAAGATTTCTTCAAATATATATATATATATACAATGTAATTTAATATTAAATTTAAATATTTATAATCAGTACTTAAAAATTGTAATTTAGGGGGTTTTAAGAAATTTTAAGTGTTATCCTGGATTTTAGAATTTCAAGGAATTTTAAGATATTTTAAAAGATTTCTAAGAATTTCGAGATATTTTATATGGAATTTAAGGAGCTTTCTAATAATTTTCAGTAATTTCGAGAGGGTTTTCTTATCTTTAACACATCTTATGAAATTTTAAGGATTTTAAAAAGTAAAGAAATTATAATGCTATCATAAAATTTCAAGAATTTTTTGGAAATTTAGCAGATTTTACAGTTTGTCAAAGAATTTTATGGAAAGATTTCAATAGATTTTTACGGTTTTTAAAACATATTGTGAAATTTTTATGGATTTGATGAATTAAAAATTTTTAAGAATTTCAAGAGGTTTTTATAATTTTAAAAATATTTTATGGGATTTAAAGGATTTTAAACATTCTCAGGGATTTTTACGGAGGGATTTCGAAAGATGTTTACGATTTATAAAAGATTTAGGAGAATTTAAAAGGATTTCAAAGGCTGTACATTTTTTAAGGGCTTTCAAGAAATTTGTTGATTTTTAAAAGATATTGTGGAATTCTTATGAATTTGATAGAATTTTATGATATTTCTAATATTTAAAGGATATAAAAAAGTTTTTCTAATACTTCAAACATTTTGTACAATTGTTGAGGATTTCATGGAATTTGCCGAGATTTCTAATGATTTTAAGGGACTTTAAGTATTAAGGAATTTCAAGAGGTTTCCTAAGAATTTTTAGAAATTTTCATGAATTTTAACGTGCGTTTCAAAAAATTTATGATTTTGAACATTTTTGCAGAATTTTCATGGATTTTAAATTTTATTATGGAATTTTCAGAAATTTAAAGAGATTTCAAGAGATTTTAATGATTTTTAAAATACTATATTGCATCTTTAAGAATATAATGAAATTTTTAATAATTTTAAAGGGTTTAAAGAGGTTTTTCAGATATTTAAAAGGTTTTATGGAATTGTTAAGAATACCACGGAATTTAATGAGATTTAAAAATCTTTTAATAGATTTAAAAAGATATACATAAAAGGATTTTAAATGTTATTGTAGTATTTTAAAGAATTTCAAGAATTTTCGGTGGATTTTAAAGATTTCAATCGGATTTCAAGAGATTTTTATGATTTTAAAAATATTTTAGGGGATTTAAAGGATTTTGAAAAATCTCAGGGGATTTTGTAGCATTTACAAGGATTTCGAAGGGTTTCGTAAAATTTTCAAAGATTTCAAGAGATTTTTCTAATTTTTGAAAGATTTTATAAAATTTCTTTGAAATCCCTTAAAATTCCGCCAAAAAAATTCTTTAAATACCTTAAAAATCAACATAAAAACTGTAAAATCCGTCAAAATTACTGATACTTTTAAAATTTCATGAAAATTCAAAAAATTCCAGGACAAACTGTAAAAATAGTATAAAATTTTTGAAAATTCCTAGGCACATAAACAAAAAACTAGCTTTTTAAAATATCTCAAAATATCGCTCTAGACCCCTTTTATATTGCCATCTTTCAATTCAAATAGATAAATTTAATTTCTGATATTTATTTATACATAGTATTTGATTTATTTATTTATAATTGTATTATAGTAAATTTTTTATGTCTAAAAGTTATCATTTACGTCTCTTATTCTTTCTTTGTTCGAAATTCTTGAACCGAAATTCATGATAAATGTGTGCACTTTGTTAGTAAATAATACTCACTAGGGTGTTTGAATGACTATGGGGATGACGCATGACACACATAACGTATAATGTATTGATTTACCCTTCTTTGCGAGAAGGTTCATTCGAATAAAAGCAGGGGATGATGCTTTGGTGCATTTCATGATGGCCATGGTAAGGGATTATGACGCATTTGGTATATAATCAAGTATTGCAGGGAACATGTGCGAAATAAGTTCCTTTGTGTATATACAATTAGAAAATAATAGTACTTAACGTACACTTTAAGTTTACTAGAAAACCAATATTACTATTTTGTTGTTAATTACTGAATATTTTTTTTTTCTTCTAACTAGCAATTATTATCAGTTAGTTTATTATTATATTATTATTATTATTATTATTATTTTTTTTTTTTTTACTGTTATTTTATTATTTTTATTATTCAACTAGTTTCATGTTTTTGCACACCTTATGCTAGTAAAAAAAATAATTGAGAATTTTTAATACTTTTGAAATATAAAATTTTGTACCTAATTCTTTATCTAATTTCAGAAATCTTCATGAGTTTTATCAAATTCCTTAAAATGTCTTTATTATCTTTCAAAATTTGGTGAAATTCCTTTAAATTTCGTAAATTTACTTGATATTACTTAAAATTACTCAAAGTCACATAAAGTCTCATTAAATTTCTTAAAATTTTTAAAAATCCACTGAAATTTTGTAAAATCAATTGGATTTATTCAAAGTCTTTAAAATTACTTAACATCGAATAAAATATCGTAAAATCCCTTAGAATCACTTAAAATTCCATCAGATATAGACTAATTCCTTAAAGTTATTTAAAATCCTATGAAATTTCATGAAATCCCTTCAAATTCCTGACAATCCCATCAAATCTCGTAAAATTCCCATACAATATATTTAAAATCCCTTTTAAACCTTTGTAAAATCTCAAACAGTCTCATTATATTTCTTAAAATTACTCGAAATTCCATGCAATTACGGAAAATCCTTTAAAATTTCATAAAATTCCTTGAAATATCGTGAAATCGCTTAATAATTATAAAATCTCAATAAATTTCGTAAAATGTCTAAAAGTTTCTCAACCACTTTTTTAGAGAGGAATTTCAAGAGGTTTCTAGAAATTTTAAGGGCATTTGACGATTTTAAAGTGATTTTTAATAAATTTAAAAGATTTTTAGGAGTTTAGGATATTTCTTAAAATTTTAAAGGAATTCGTGCAATTTTAATGGATTTTAAGGGATTCTAAATGTTTTGAAATTTTCGGGAATTTCAAAAGACTTCTAAGAATTTTAAAAGATTTATAAGAATTTTGTGAGATTTTTAATGGATTTCATGGAATTTGATAAGATTTCTAATTATTTTAATGGATTTTAACGAATTTCAAGAGGTTTCTAGGAATTCTTGGAGATTTTCATTAATTTGTACGTGGCTTTCCAAAGATTTATGATTTTGGAAATTTTTGTAAAATTTTAAAAGATTTCATGGAATTTGATGCGATTTCTAATACAAATTTTTTTTTTAGAGATTTTAATGCACTTTAGGGAATTTTAAATAATTTTACGAGATTTTTATGATTTGTAAACGATTTTGTAAAATAATTGTAAAGGATTTCATGGAATTTTAAATATTGTAGTGGAACTTTAAGATATTTACAGATGTTTCTAGGAATTTCAAAAGAATTCAGCGAATTTTAAGGGATTTCAATAGGTTTCCAATAATTTAAAGAAGTCTTTGTGCATTTTAAGAGATTTTAAAATTTCTCGTGGAATTTAAAAATATTTTACGAGATTCTGGAAATGTTTTATGGAGTTTTAAAGGATTACAGGAAATTTTAAGATATCTTTAGAAATTTTAAAAAGATTAGTGAAAATTGAAGAGATCTTATGAAATATTAACAAATTTGAAGAAATTTCATGGAATTTTAAGATGTTTCTAGGAATTTCAATGAATTTTAAGAGATATTTTTAAAAATTTGTTGTAAATTCTAGAGATTTTTACGAATGTTAAATGTTGTGGAGTGACTTTTAATTTCAAAAGATTTAAAGTGATATTATACGGAATTTAAAAAAAATGTCAATAGTATTATTATTGAAAATTTATATGTATTTTTAATACTTTTCTATCAGGGAAATTTGTCTGAAAGTCAGGGAAAAGCCAGGAAAGTGTCAGGGAAATTGAAAAATTGAATCTTGTGGCCACCCTGTGTGAGGAAATTTAAAATATTAAAAGATTCGTAATGAGAAATCTAAGGAATTTTCATTTAAATAAATTAGCAAAACAACACGCACGCTACCGCGCACGATTATTTGTTTTACTTCTTACAACAATTTACTTTTTACAAGAATTCTAAGAAGTTTCTGGGAATTTTAACGTTTTTCACGAATTTTGAGCAATTTCAAAGGTTTTCGTGAGATTTTAAGAGATTTTCAATCTTGTCGTAGAATTTCGAAATTTCAAAAGGTTATTTAAAAATTTTAAAATAATTTAAGGAATTTTAAACGTTCCCATGGAATTTCAGGAATTTTAAGAGAATTCAAAAGGTTTTAATAATTTTTTAAAGGTTTTGGTATTTTTAGGAGTTTTATTATATTTTATGAAATTTCTAATAATTATTTTAAGGGATTTTATGAGATTTTTCTGCCTTTCAAAATATTTTATGGGATTTAAAGGATTTCAAAATTTGTAAGGGAATCTTGTCGTGGAATTTCAAAATTTTAAAAGTTTTTTGAGAATTTTAAGGGATTTTAAATGTTGTAATAGAATTTCCAAGAATTTTAGGACAATTAAGAGATTTTAATGACTTTAAAAATATTTTATGGGATTTAAAAGATTTTTTTTCAGGGTATTTTATTCAAGGATTAAAAAAAAAATTTTTTTTTTTTTTTTTTTAATATTTTGTAGAATTTACAAGAATTGCAAAGGCTTTCGTAAAATTTGAAGAACGAAAGCTAACCAACACAATGGCAATTATTTTGTTTACTTTCTAGTCATTCGAAAGCCAATCATAGGATCAATTTTCATTTCGCGCAGTTTCTGCACCAATCAGTTTTTCGACAACAATGTGTTCGATATAATGGTAACATCATTTTTTTAAAATAGGGATGATTACGTATAGGAGCTCCAATGTCAACAGAATGAATTTATCTTACTTAATTATTATTATTATTATTATACCACAATTTCTATTTTCCCTGTCATGTGGCCACCCTACATGCATATATATATATACATATATCTGAGACTCAAACCGATGTGGTGCACCGAGCTTGAAAAAAAAAACGAGGACAAAATCCAGGGCAGCTGATACAATTTTTGGCGGGATCCTCATGCCGCGCGAGGAGGCGACTGGGCGAGCAAGCAGCCGATATATACGACAAAGGAAGAGGAGAACTGGTGGAGAAAGAAGAGTGTGTGTGTGTGTGTGTGTGTGTGGTGAGAGAGAGAGAGAGAGAGAGAGAGAGAGAGAGAGAATTAAGAAGAGCAAAAAAGGTGGAAAGAGGAAGGAGGAAGGAAAGGGAGGCTTCTGGCCCCATTTTCTTGCTGTTAAATAAGAATAAGGTTCCCCACTACTATGGGTTGACGGGTTCGGGTATGGGCACCTATATAGCGCAGGGCTTTCATGCGCTCCCGGTCCCAAAAGGAATAAAGAGGCCGGACACCTGGTCGCGCTCACCAGTTTGTTCGAGAACTCCCCACGCGAGACATCACATCCCGACTCTCGTCTCTCTCACGTCTCTCTGCTCTGCGCCACTTCCGAAAGACCGAAAATTCAACGCGACCTAAACCCAACCGTACTCACAAAGGAACCCGAACCCGATCGCGTCCCGTCACGTCTCGCGCATCATCATCAAACAAGAAAAACAGTGCATTGTATTTGTTCAGTGCTTGTGTAGTTTGTGATATAATATAATATAATGTAAAGTTACGTATTCAGAAAAATTCTATTTTCTAATCATTCGTGATTTCGTGCCAGCACGAGGCCAACCAAAATCGGCCATGAGAATATAATCAATTCTTCATAAGGAATTCAAAACGAAAACCAGACTTTAGAATCAAATTCAGTCAAAACAGTATCAATTTAGTTGAATCAGTACAAATTCAGATGTTCCTTTAATTCAGAGTCGTTTGTTTATTACATTTGTTTAAATTGAGAAAAAAGGTGGAAAGCGGATAATAACCGTAAACCGTGTGTGAAGTAATTTGGTGGAATGGGACCTGATCAGTTTTTATTCAGGTAAAGTATAGTGAAGCAACAACACTTTATAATCTCTTTGTTCTTGATACCTGTGTCTCTGTCTCTGAAATTTTCAATTTCAAATATTCAAGCACTCGATTTAATCGATTCTCGAATCGTTTCGTAACGACTTCAGAGCGCACAAAGAGCGCGAACAAAGGATTCAAATGGAAGTTGGGTTTATTCAGAGATATGTTATTTATTGTTACGAGAAATGTGATAATTGAGACTTGCACACATTTTCCGTAGACTAGTAACGGGGTATATTAATAAATTAGTTTAGTTTAGTATATTTTATGGTATTTTATTATTAATAATAATGACAATGATGAAATTGTAGGCATTAATATATTACAATATATAATATAATATATAATAATAATTATATACTATGGTTATTATTGCTCGGAGAGGAGATATTCATTTACAATTAATCTCAATACAAAAATATTTATACTATATAAATATATTTTATATTAATTGTAAATTAATATATTCCCCCGAGCAATAATAATTATAATATATAATTATTAAAATATATTATTAGTTAATATATAATTCAAATAATAATTATTATTAGGCTATTATTGTATATCACTGAGTAGTAGTTATTGATGTTTAGAGAGAGAGAGAGAGAGAGAGTGAGGGCGGGGGGTAATCGTAGAAAGAAGAACGGTAACAAAAGACAACGTGTACGTTCATTCTGTTTTGGTATTATGCATTTAACATTGGCTATTTACATATTTGTGAAAAAGAAAAGAAGTCCTCTCTGTGTCCTTGCCTCGGTTGAGCGGAAGAGGCATTTTGTTTACGTTGAGGAAATTAACGGTTTTCGTTGCATGGAACACTTTCTTTGTCGGAAAATCGAGACTTAAATTTCAAGTACCCGCGCGGTGACTATGAAAAATTATTTTATTATTACCGTAATTTCAATTTCCAGATAATATAAAAATTATATAATAATATAAATACAAATGATTAAAATTTTTATTCAAAATTTCTCCAAAACTTTTCCTTATAATTTCTTTTAAAAACTCTTGAAAATGTTTCTGCAAAATTTCTCTTAAAAATTTTGTTTTAATCTTGATCCAATTTTTTTTTTATTTTGATTAGGAATTTTGAAAAAAATTTCGAGCAATTTTAAACAAAATTTTTTGAGAAAATTAGCTATAAATTCTTATCATTTAGAAAAATAAGCAATATTTTTTTATTTTAGGGAATATGAGTTTGCGAAAATCTGAATTTTTAGGGTACTTGAATTTTCTATTTCAGAAATTAAAAAATTGAATAGTGTTAAATTTCGTGTACATTTAAAATTTGTCAAATTTTTAATTCGGGAATTTTTTATTTTCGCACTTTAAGGTATTGGTATTTCTATTTCTTTCAGGTATTTTTCTTTTTTGGTGTATTTTTAATTTAGGAAATTAAACATCATTTTGTTCAGTTTCGTGAACTTAAAATTTTGAAAATTTTCAATTCGGCCATTTAAAAATTTTAAGAATTCAAACTTTCGAGAATTTATAATTTTGGGAAGTTTCTATTTTGGAACTTAAAAATATTGCTAAAAAATTTCGTAAATTAAAATTTTTTTCTATTTTCTAATCTGATATTTTTTATTCAGGGAATTTAAAATTTCGTTACGTATTTCTACGTTCTTTCAAGAATTCTATAATTTAGAAATTTGTATTCTTTGAGAATGTACAATTTAGGAAATTAAATATTTCTAAAATTTTCCAGTCGAACATTTATAAAAACGTGATTTTTTAATGTTGGTGTTTCTATTTCATTTAGAAAATTTTCAAATAAGAAATAAATACAAAATTTAGATAATTTTCAAGTTTGGTAAATTTTAAATTTCTTTGTGAATTTAAATAAAATAAAAATGTATTAAAAATTTGAGAAACTGAATTTATCATGCACGAATTTATTACGCTTTATTTCACAACGTCACATCATGTGCTTATAGGGAAATAAATGCGGGGAGCTCACTGGTTAAAGTGTGACTTACAATATTACAAAGAGGTGGAAAAAACGTGACTAACTAGAAAAGGGGGATTAAAATACATCCGGAAAATGTATAGTCATTTACAAGAAAGAAGCCTATTCACTGATGTGTTTAAACTTCAATTTAGAAAAAAAACAACAAAAATTTACAAAGGCTTTGTTATCTTAAATAGATTTGTTGAATCTCAAAAAACTCGAAGAATTAATGTTACTTGCAAAATATATAATTTTTATACAATTATTTTATTATTATTATTATTATATTATTATTTAATTATTATTTAAGTATTTAATTATTTTTTTTATTAACGAAATTTAGATGTATAAAAAATGTTTATTAACAAAAGGAAAAAGTTACCAATAGTACAATTTGTCGAAAATATAAAAGAACACGAAAATTGAAATTTCCAAAAAAAAAAAAAATTTTCAAAAAAATGGAGCCTGTTCTGAATTATAGGAACAAATTTTTTCTACATTGAAGATTCTATAATTTTCAATTTTGGTAAATTTTACATTTCTTGTGAATTTAAAAGAATATTTAATGTAATATTTTCTACATGAATATTTTTTTAATCGAGTATTTTCTACATCAGTTTTATTTTTTTTTTAATTTCCGTTGAATGATGTATACATAAATATTTTATTATTATTATATTTAAAATATTTTCTACATGATAAAATTAAAAATTAAATTATATTTAACAATTTTTTAAAAATATTTTTAAAATTATTTTCGGGAATTTAAAATTCACTTTCCCTAATAAATGTAATAAATTAATTAATTATTTGCAAATGCTGTTACAAAATGTTTAGTATGCAATGTTATTGTCATCTGTTTTTATCTGGAAATGTTTTTTCGGTATTTTTTCACATTGGGTATTTTGTGTTTTCAGCAAAAATTTGTTATCCCACTAAATTAAAAAACGTATATATATTATATATATTATATCGTTTATCTATGTATTTTATTTGTATTTTATATATTATTCTTATATTATAATATTATATTTCCTCTAGAAAAATAAATAGATACATATTTTGAGATAAATAGAAAAAAATGCAAATACCTAATAATATGAAAATAACTGTTTCTAATTTCGACTTTTAGAGGCTTCTATTTCTGGATTTCACGAGAAACAAGCCTGTTCGCAAGTTTTATCGAAGATTAGGAAAATACGGTCGGCAAAGGGATTTCAAAGAAGCGATCAGGTAAAAGATTATTAAATTTGGAAGTAACGGTCTATGATTTGTGATTCGATATAGAAGTGAGCAAAAGTCTTCGATTTGGAGACTGACCGCCAAGGTCACATCAGAGGGCTGCCTCTACTATATATATATATATATAGTCCATATAGTTTAGTTTGGATTTTTAGGGCTTGCTTTTCAATCTCTCTGATGAAGGCAAACGTGATTTTGCCTCGGGGTGTGTGTGTGTGTGTGTGTGTGTGTGTATGTGTATGTGTTTGCGTGCGTTGTATTAGCTTCGCAAATTGGTTTGAAGCGAACTTCCTGGAAGTTTGAAAAAATAGTGAATTGCATCAAAGATAGGTCGAGATGTGTGACAATGTTTCACTTTTAGATTTTCTAATATTGCACTTGTCCCGGCCTATCGAAATGCAGGAAATTCATCCCAGCTGACTTGAGAAAACAATATGGAACAATTCTATGAAATAGAGAGGGAGAAAAAGTATTTGGCGACATCGAGGGAAGCTTTATGACACAATACAATATATATATTTCAAGAAAAAAATCAACGGGGATATTTTTCGAGTTTTCGGCAGGCGGGGATGTGGGCATTATTTGTGGGATTCGATCAAATTGCACTCGTCCCGGCCTGCTGGACTTCCTCGAGTAACTTCTGATACCGTTAACTCTGGATCTCATGGACCTTCAAGAAACTTACAAAACGAGAGGCACTAAAGGTGCTTTTTAAAATAATGACAAATTTTTTATATCAATTTTAAGAATTTTATAATTTCAGAGATTTTTTTATATTACTAGAAATTATGATCCGCGCGATTAATTTCTCGTTTTTGCACACCTTTTGCTAGTATACAAAATAATTGAGAAATTTATAATTTTTTAAATATAGAAACTTGTAATCCCTTGTCTAATTTCAGAAATCTCCATAAGTTTCGTAGGATTCTTTAAAATCCCTTTAATATCCTTCAAAATTCTTCAAATTACTTAATTTTCTACTATAACATCTCGTAAGATCCCTTGAAATTATTTGAAACCTTTGAAATGTCATCAAATCCATTAAAATTCCTGACAAATTCAAATAGAATTTCGTAAAACCCCGTGAAAATCCTCAAAAAATAACTTAAAATCTCATAAAATATTGTAAAATATCTTATTAGTATTAATTATTATTATCTTATTCGAATCCTTTAAAAGTATTTTAAATTACTTAATATCCTGTACAAATTGGATTTCTGATAATCCACTGATATTTCGTAAAATCCCTTGAATTCCTTAAAAGTTTTTAAAATTACTAAATATCCCATAAAATATCGTAAAATTCATTGAAAGTCCTAAAAATACGCTAATATTCCGTAAAATATCTTAAAACTATTTAAAATTCCATGAAATCCTTTGAGTCCCTCAAATGTCTTTAAAATTACTTAATACCCCATACAATATCTTAAAATGCCTTATACATCCTTCAAAGTCTGCTGAAATTCCTTTACATTTAGTAAAATCACTTGATATTCCTTGATATTTTTTTATATTTCTTAAATTACTTTAAAATTGCTTAGAATCTTCCAAAATATCATTAAATCTCATAAAATTACTTAAAATCCCAAGAAATCTTATGAAATCTCATAAAAGCCTGAAAGTCCCTTAAGTCATTAAAATAAATAAATATCCTATGAAGATTTTTAAAAGCTTGTAGAAATTTAAAGAAATTTTAATTTTTTAAAATAATTTTATTTTAATGTTCCTTAATATTGTTTAATTTAATTTTAAGGGCATGTGATACTTTACCATATAAGAGCAAATTAGTTATACCAATTATACATTCATAATAATAAATAATTTTAATAGACGAAGGTTTATTGACTCTTACTTGCTAAAAATAATAATTATTATGATTGTATAATTGGTATAACTAATTTACTCTTCTGGTAAAGTATCACATGCCCTTAATGTGAAATTTTAAAGGCTTTCACGAGATTTTTATGATTCTTTAAAAAAGTGTGGAATTTTAGCGAATTTTGTAGTTTTAAAATATTTTAAAAGACTTTTACGTATTTTAAAGGATTTAAAAGTTTTTCATAGAATTCTAAAGGATTTTAAGAAATTTCGAAATTAAAGATTTCGATAATTTTCAATGTCGTGAATTTATTATTTCGAAAATCATAATATTCGAATATTTGATTTGTCAATTTTAAATTTCAGATATAAAAAATTTCGTTTTTTCTATTTTGTTTCAGGAATTTTAAATTTCGTAAATGTTTATTTTTTGGAAATTTTCAATTTAGGAAATTAAAAATTGCTGGAATTGAATATTATTACAAAAATTTTCTAATCGGGGTTTAAAATTTTCAATACTTTTCAATATCTTATATTTTCTATTTTGTGAATTTAAAATTTCTAAAAACTAAGCTAACTAACAATTTTGTAGAATCGTTAAATCTCTTAAATCTTAAATCTTTTTGAATTTTTTTAATTTCTTTAAATCTTCTAAAATTGCTTTAAATCATTTAAAAGTTTAACTAAAAATCACTCATTTACAACTCTGAAAATATTTTTAAATCACTTGAAATATTCTAAATGTTTTTAAATGTGTGTAAATTTGTTAATAAACCTTGAAGTCTTTTGAATAAATCTCTTCAAAACATTTTAAAATCTTAATTTTTTTTAATCTGTTAAAATTAGAAAAAATTATGAGATCACTTGACAAAATTCTGAGACTCTTAAAAATTTATGAAAGCCCGCTGAAATCTTTTTACATCTTTTGTTATATATATATATATATATATATATA
>UCOH01012132.1:0-81766 GCA_900474275.1 Synergus japonicus
ATATATATATATATATATATATTATATTTAATATTTAAATATGTCGTCAGTGAAGACCTCGGTGAAGACTTTTTAAGAATATTAAATGAAAGGCCAGTTATAAAAAAAATGTGTCATGTGATTAGGAAGTAATTCAAACGTCGATGGCAGAAACAAAAAGATAAGCTCTAAATTATTCTTCGAGAGGAGCAGTTCTCGTGGATACCGTATGAGACATTTTTAAAAACCAAATCATGTAACTCTGAGTGATAGAACGTTAGATTAAATAGTCTCCGCACGTTTGATATGAATCAGAACAGTCCAGTATCCAAACTCTCTCGGATAACTGTTTTTTCCTTTTCACTTGTATACGCATACATGACATCTAAAATGTCATACACGAACATGTCGGCAATTATTCAAAGTTGATGTATCGATATTTGTAATAAAAGCGAGAACATCAGTAGAAGAAGAACATCATCAGAAGAAGAAATAATTAGAACAACCTCGGTTCTAAATAATCGATATTTGCGGCTACAATAAAAGTATTGTACAAATTACAATTAAATAGACTAAAATTGTAAGAATTGTAATTATTAAGTCGTATTGTAATTGTAAGTATTGTAATTGTATAAGTATTGTACTTGTAATTGTAAGTATAAGTTTCCTTTTTAAACGTAAAAAATATGACGTGTCCATGAATCATGTTATATAGTTTTCTGAAGACTCTATAGATAAAATTCAAGACAATCTTCAGATAGACAACTACTATCTTCTTTCTCGTCACTTTATGGAGAGAAGCAAGTAAATAAACAGAGACTTGTGTTGAAACCGAGGTTGAAACTTTAAGCTAGGAAAGGTTAATCACGTTTATGGAAGTTGGCGCAAATCCAGAAAAGGGTTCAACTGATTATCTTGTAAACCAATAGATAATAATGACAATTGAAAATTTATCGGAAAGCAAACTGATGAGATCCTTTCTGTACTTCATTTTTAGTATCTTTAATCTTCTGCTCCAAACTTTATTTTCGTCTTGAAAATATCAGCAAGCGACAATTTTCACAATCTTGCCAGTGGAATGATTTATGGTTGGCATCCTAATAACGGTTAGCAGCAATAGACGCGTTTTGGTAATAGTTAGTAGACCTTCGAACGGTTATTAACTGCCGAATCTTGAATATTGTCATTCGTTCGAATTTGTAACGAATGACAAATTTCTTTAATAGTAAACAATTGTTTAATAGTAAAAAATTGGAAAATGGCATCTTTCTAAAATAAAATAGAGAATTTCCTGATTTCATTCGGAAAATGAGAATAATCTGGAAAAGAATGCTGATTCCTCTGTTAATTCAAAAATACTGATTGATACTAATTACTTCGTGATTATTATAAAGTGGGTTATTTTAGCTCAACGCCACCTTAGCATTCAAGGGATAATTTTTTAAAGAGGATAAGAAAGAATAATTCTTTCTGCCTAGCCCAAAGACCGATTTACACTGAACTAAGGAGCGTCATGCTACCTAATAGGACGAAAGGGCAAAGACCCCGAGGAGTTGGCTTCCAGAGGTCCATCCTCCAAAACATGGAGCATCATGCACCCTGCACCTGCATTTTTATATTTTCAATTCTTCTTCAAAATCACTTTTATAACTGCACATTAAAATTATTTTTCAGTGCACATTAAAATTACTTTTCAGTGCACATTAAAATTAATTTTTTTATGTATGTGAGATGATTGAAATGAAAGTTTGAAGCACTGTCACACTAAGAATTTGCCAGCATGTGATTCAGATTGTTAAGCAACGATGTTTACGTTAAATCCGGGTTGTTACGTAAAGGGTTATTCCCTTCAAAAAATAACTGTTAGCCAATAAGAAGTTTTCTGGAATAGACGGGAAAGTGCAAGAACCTCTGAGACTTTATGCGTGATTTCAACAGCCCGAAAAAAAAGATTTGATCTTTAGAATGTCGTTGACTCGAAAAGACAAATATTTTGATCCAACGTCTGTTGAATTACAAAAGGTGGTGAATGTTACAGTACTTATTGTATTTTAATTATTTTAATTTTATTTTAATAGATATTTTTTGCAATTTAGTTAAACAATTCAAAAGTGGTTTTAATAATTCACATTTAATCATTGTGATTCATAATTACATTCTCATTTTTTATTATTGAGATATGTTTGCATATATTTCTTATGTAGATCTACATATACTTATGTATATATGTACAAGGGACCCACATGGCTCGAAACCGTTATGAAAAGATACAAGATAACGTATTGGTATACTTTTAACAAATAATTTATAGTAAATACTTCTCTGAAGTAAAAAATACAATAAATAAATTTTATAGAAATTAAATTAAAATAGTTTTTGACTGACTACAGTTACAATTTATTTCGGCGTTAGAAACATATTAAGGAACCGGTCTCGTGTGCAGGAATCTAGGCTTAGATACAGCTTGAAATTTTGAATGTTCCAATTTGAAGAATAAATTAAATTATATTAATAAATTTTTACATTGTGATTATTGCTTTTTTTAAAAATATTTTTACATTCTCTTCTCAAGTAAAATAAAAAATTTAAAAATTTTAGAATTTTAGAGTTCATTTTTGGCTCCAAAAGAGAGGAGAAAATACAGTAAAATCGAGTAGTGAATTTTCTGATATCCGGAGTAGATTAAGAAAGAAAGATTAAACTAAATACCAATTCCTTTTTCAAATGACGGACTAAGGAAATTTTGGTAGGCTTGAAAAGCAGTTTGGCGCCATTGCGAGGCTAATTACCGATTTATCAGGTTAAGGGCGTAATTAGCCTAAAGGACTAGACGATTTTGAAGATATGCCCTCGGATATGTCTCAAAGTGAAATTAAATATCTATTAGGAAACATTAAATTTAATGTTATAATTTGTCAGAAATTTTCAATTTTTTAGAAAATTGTTCATACATTGAGTCAGTCTTTATTAATTTTTAAACTGGTCCATGAACTATAAATTCAATTTACTTTCTAAATTAGAAAAAAATTATTTTTTGATAATATTATGAAATGTTAAATAAAATGTAACATTTATTTAAAATTTCAGAATATTTTTTACGGGTTCTAGAAAGAAATTGTATGCGTGACGGATATTATACTGTGAGAAAAGAAAGCAGGTTTTACTTAGAAAAATTATGTTTCTACTTAGAAAAGTTATGACTAGAAAAGTACTTGAAATTCAAATGCAAAAAAAAATTTGTTTAAAATCAATCAATCTAATTATTAAATTTGTAAAGTGCTTGACAAGATTGATAAACATTTGTCTATTTCCCGATGTCAGAAAGTGACCCACAAATTGATAGAAGAATTTCTCTTGACGCTCACGATGAAAGGATTCGAAATGAAGAAAAATGATGAATAGGAGCGATGAGTGAAGAATGGGAAATGAAGAAACATGGAACATGGAACTTACATATGAGCAACGTGGTATCCAGAGTGGAATTGTTGATGTCCTCGGGACCTTCTCGTATAAATCTATCCACTGAACGAGGCACTTTTCACCCGGTGAGCGGTGTCTGGGTCAAACACTACTTGAACTTGCACGTGATTATCAAAATCAATGATAACAAGTGATAGACGATCAAATCAAACAATAAAAGCACTTGACGTCCAGTCCGTCAGTCCACGCGACAGTCTGTACAAAATTTGTCAATAAACTAAAGAATCCACAAAAAAGCGTGTCCTAATTTCAGAGCTAAATCAAACACGAATAACACAGAAGAACTGCAAGAACATTCACACTATAAAGGATGATTAAAAAATCCTCGTTCCACAATAATTCTAATATCTTCGAAATATCTTCCAATATCTGGACCACTGGATTAATTTATCACCTCTGAAGTTCCTGATGAAGCATTGACATGCAGACAGTGGTCCAGGCTCTCCCCCGATGTCTTTCGGTGGTCTCTTTTATCTTCATTCGCTGTCTTCTGCGGATGGCCCTCATGAGCCGAAGATCCCTGCACTCGCGTCCTTGGCGAATCACTTCCGCAAACAAAAATCCTTCTGACGGAAAGTGGAGAATTCCGTGTCACGTGGAAAAGTAATGATAAAAATTTTTGACACCCAGGCGCGCCGGCATCGTTTTTGTATTTTGGTGAATTTTGGTCTCTCTCACTGCTTGTGATATGATCCAGTGAGGAGAGCTCGCTCGCCTCGGCGCCGGGTGAAATGCAACTAATTTCTAAAAGTAGGCGATGAAGAAGCGAACTGGATGGCATGTGGGCCCTTACTGTGAGGGGCCTTACGGACAGGGGCCCCTACTTTCTGAGTCCGCTGCATCGGTAGGACGCCGCCGCCCCTCTCCTGTGGCGGTCGCCCTCCTCCAACTCAACATCCACCACCTCCAGCGAAAACCACGGAACCACCATTAACCGATTCTGCTTGTTCGTACTTCGTTCTCGCTCAGACGTCACTGCGTGACACCTTCTTTGAGGACACGGTTTGATCTTGTTGTGCTTATTCCGGATTTGATCCTGGACTCTTGTATACATGCTCTCTAAATCTGAATTAGTAAAAAACTAGTATTTCGTAGTAGTTTTCTACTAATTCATATAGCGCCGATTCGTTTACTACTAATTAGTAAAAGTCTATCAATTCAATATGTAAGTATAACGTACTAAATGAATTGGTAAATGTATTCTTGGTTACTATTTTAAATGGTAAATTTAAAGTTATCTTGAGTTAACTTTTCACTAAAGTTTTAGTTAAAAATAACTAACGATTAGTAGATTTTTTCACTAATGTAAATTAGTGACTCACTTACCACTAATTCAGATTTAGAAATTATACATATAAATTGAGAAAACATTAAACATTTAAAATTCAAGAACCACCAGAAGTTTCCAATTGATTTCTACTCACTGAATTAGTAACATAAATCTTACCATTTCATTTAGTAGAATGTCAAAAAATTACTAATTTAACAGTCAAAACCGTATTTACTAATTACATTAGAAAAATTTCTACTAATTCAGATTTAGAGAGTATATAATACTTATATTTTACAGCTTAGAGGTACTCTACTGAATAATTATGTATTTATTGTCTATTATAAAAAGATGATTGAAGAAGTTGAAAAATCGTAACGTCTATTCCGCAAGCACCACCACTCCTGACTCGTCGAGATATTCGACAATCGATACTTGCCAAATCGTAAATTTCGTGTGAATTGAATTTGAAATTTTGATTTTGATTTTGTTAATATAATCATTTTGTCACGAGTCTAAACTTGAAATACATTGGAAACCATAGGAATTTTAAGGGAATTTTTTAAAGATTTCATGAGAGATAATATGGGATTTTAAATATTATCGTAGAATTTTAAAGAATTTCAAGAAGTTTTTGGGAATTTTTAGAATTTTTCACGATTTTTATCGGATTTCAATTGGGCTTCAAAGTAATTTTATGCGACTTTTAAAATATGTGTTTTGTGGGATTTAAATAAGGAATTTAAAACTTTATAGGGAACTTTATTCAGAAATTTCAAAAGCTTATTACTCTAAATCTGAATTAGTAAGAAGTTACTAATGAAATAGTGCCAAATCGTTTACTAATACACTTTAGTAAAAATTTTTACTATCAATTAGTTAAAAACTACTAATTTAAAGTCAAATAGTACTCATTAATTTAGTTTTAAAAGATTTTGTAGAATTTACAAAGATTTCGAAGGTTTTCGTCAAATTTTAAGGGTTTTTAAGAAGTATTTCTAATTTATAAAAGATTTTGTAATATTTTTAAGAATTTCATGGAATTTGATGAATTTTTAATGATTTTAAGGGATTTTAAGAGTTGAGAAATTTTCAAAGGTTGCTTAAAATTTTTAGAGATTTTCACTAATTTTAACATGGATTTCAAGAAATAATTAAAATACTTTTTTACTCTTTAAAATATAATAAAAATATTAAAAATATCTATAAATTCCTTGAAATCCTTAAAAATTCCACAAAATCTTTTTAAAATCATTAAAAATCTTCTGAGTTTTCTTAAAATTCCTCGAAGTTTCGTCAAATTTTAAGGAATTTCAAAAAGTATTTCTAATTTATAAAAGATTTTGTAATATTTTTAAGAATTTCATGGAATTTGATGAAATTTTGAGAGATTTTCACTAATTTTAACATAGATTTCAAGGCAATTAATGATTTTGAATTTTTATGTGCATTTTTAACGATTTTTAAGTGATTTTTAGGATATTAAAACGATTTTGTAGAATTGTATGATATTTTAGGATATTTCGTGAAATTTTAAGAGATTTTAAAAGATTTCTAAGGGTTTTAAGAGGTTTTAAGAAATTTGAAATATTATCCTGAAATTTTAAGGAATTTTAAGAGATTTATAATAATTCTAAGTGATTTCGAGCAATTCTTCTGATACTTAAATGATTTTGTGAGAATTTTAAAGGATTACATATCATTTTTTCAGATTTCTAACATTTTAAATTAATTTTAAAGATTTAAAAGGATTTTAAATATTACCGTAAAATTTCGAGAATTTTTTAAAATTTATCAGGGAATTTTATGGAGGGATTTCAAAAGATTTTTACGATTTTTAAAAGATTTAGTAGAATTTAAAAGGATCTAAACATTTTTTAAGGATTTCCAAGAAATTAGTAGATTTTTAAAAGATATTGTGGAATTTTTATGAGATTTCTAATAATTTTAAAATAATAGATATTTCAAACGACATTTCTAATGATTTACAGGGATTTTAAATGTTAAGGAATTTCAAGACGTTTCTAGGAATTTTTAGAGATTTTCATGAATTTTAACTTGAACTTTGAAAGATTCATGATGTTGAAATTTTTTTTGGAATTTTAAAGGATTTAAAAAGGTTTCCGGGATTTTAAATCTTTAAGGGGTTTCAAAAAATATTTCTAATTTATAAAAGATTTTGTAATATTTTTAAGGATTTCGTGGAATTTTTAATGTTTTTCAAGATATTACGGGAAATTTTAAAGAAATTCATGCAATTTTAAGAGATTTATAAGAATTTTAAGGGAATTTTACGATTTTCAAGTGACTTTTATAATTCCAACGATTTTCAAGGAATTTTATGGGATTCTAAATGTTTAAAAAAATTTTGAGGAATTTTAAGAAGTTTTTAGAGGTTTCTAAGAATTTCGAAAGATTTCAACGAATTTAAGCGATTTCTAAGATTTTCGTGAAATATTAAGTGATTTCAAAAGATTTTTCTGATACTTAAATTCTTTTGTGAGAATTTTAAAGGATTTCATGGAATTTGATAAGATTTCTATGTAATATTTTTAAGGGATATAAACGATATAAAGTTTGAAAATTTTTCTGGAATATTTAAGGATTTCATGGAATTTAAAGATATTTCTAATACTTTTAATGGATTTTAAAGGATATGAAAATAGATATGAATTATTATTGGAATCCTTGCTTGGATATCGAATTAGATCGGGTACATTCGCATTGGAATCCTTCCTTTGACCTCTGATTAGATCGGATTCATTCGGATTGAAATCCTTTCTTTCACCTCTGAGTAGTTCGGAATCAGTCGGATAGAAATACTAGAAATTACTTCGAATTAAGTCGGATTAAATAGGATAGTAATCCTTGTTAAGACATCTAGCTTATACCTCGGATTAGGTCGGATATCGTCAGACTGGCATGCTGGTTTTCATCTCGGATTAAATCGGTTTGCATCGGACACGAAACCTTAGATTGACCTGGAATTGGTTTGGACAGGAATCTTTGGACCAACTTCGGATTAGACCAATGAAATTCTTTGGTTCGGATAAAAATTCCAGAATGAAATGGATTCAAAAGGATAGATTTTTTTCTATCCGAACCTCCCGCCAAGGAATTTTTCCAAATTAATCTGAATTTACATTCTATTTTTTTTTCAATTCCGTTCAATTCCTTCGAATTCTTTTAGATTCTTTTCTCCCATAAAAAAAAATCGAAGATGCAAAAAAATTTTCACAAGTAATAGGTAAATGTAATAGGTAAATATTGTGTATTGTCTTTTAAACTACAGGCAATCATATGTTGATTATTTGCCAATTTGAATTCTGAGAATTCTTCAAAATTAACGATTTCTTATATAATTATATTAATTAATAATAGAAATATAAACATACCTTCAGATTCGTTTTTCTGATCATCATCATCAGACATTTTAATAATGTCGTTGAAATTGCATCAACTTATGTAATTATTTACAACTTCACTCTATAAGTATATAAATATAAATAAATCTGTCAAACTGATAAAGTAAACATGTCCCAACATTAAAAAAAAAGATTTTAAAACAAATAAATGCCAAAAAGCGAACGAAAACATAGAAGCCAATCTCTAAGTGCCGACAAAGTGACTGAAAGAATAGGAAGAATATTATTTGATTATTTGTTGTCAACACATGGTTTAGTTAGTATATATGTGAACTCTCTCATCAAAGACCTTATTTACCTTAATTCGAATCAGTTGATTTCAAATTATTTGTTATTATTAAATTTTATTTTCAATCGATTATTTCTAATTTTCTAATAACAATTCTCCTTCGATTTTCTAAAATCTAAATCTAGCTGTTCAGCATATGCAAATGCTATTATTAAAATATTAAAAATATTAATATTAAAAAGATTTGGTTACAGTTTTTGAGAGAAACCATTTTTTTAGAAAGGAATTTTAAGAGGTTTCTAGAAATTTTAAGGGAATTAGACAATTTTTAAGTGATTCTTGAAAAATTCAAAACACTTTTAGGATTTCAAAAAGATTTCGTAGAATTTTAAGGGATTTTAGGATATTTCGTGAAATTTTAAAGGAATTTATGCAAGTTTAAGAGATTTTTAAGAATTTTTAGCGATTTTAAAAGGGATTCTAAATGTTTTGAAATTTGGAGAAATTTTAAGAGGTTTCTATAAGAATTTTGAACGATTTCAATGAATTTCAGCGATTTCTAAGGTTTTCATGAAATTTTAAAGAATTTCAAAGGTTTTGTAAAAGTTTTATGGGGTTTTAAGAAATTTTAAATGTTATCCTGGTATTCTAAGGAATTTTAAGATATTTTAAAAGATTTCTATGATTTGCGAGAGATTTTATGGAATTTTATGGGATTTCTAATAATTTTAAGTGATTTCAAGAGATTTTTCTGAGTTTTAAAGGATTCCATGAAATTTGATCAGATTTCTAATAGCTTTAACGAATTTTACAGATATAAAAGGATTTTAAAAGTTACCGTATGATTTCAAGAATTTTTTTTTAAATTAGAAAGATTTAACGAGGTATTCCAAATTTTAAAATAATTTTGTAGAATTTTTAAGGATTTCATGGAATTTGGCGAGATTTCTGATGATTTACAGGGATTTTAAATATTAAAAAATTTCAAATCGATAATTTCTAGGACTTTCTAGAGATTTTCATGAATTTTTTAACTTGGATTTCAAAAGATTTATGATTTTGAAAATTTTTGTGGAATTTTAAGGGATTTTAAATTTTGTCATGCATAATTTCCAAAAATGTTGCGAGAATTAAAAAGATTTTAATGATTTTTAAAAGACATCGCATCTTTAAGGGTTTTATTAAATTTTATGAGATTTCTAATAATTTTAAAGGATTTGAAGAGATTTTTCTGATTTTTAAAAAAAATTTTGTAGAATTTACAAGGATTTTGCAAAATTTTAAGAGTGTTTTCAAGAGATTTTTCTAGTTTTTAAAATATTATCAAATTTTTAAGGATTTCATGGAGTTTGATGAAATTTCTAATGATTTCAAAAGATTTTCAATGTTAAGAAACTTCAAGAGGTTTCTAGTAATTTTGAGAGATTTCTACGAATTTTAACATGGATTTCAAGAGATTAATGATTTTTAAGGTTTTTGTGAATTTTTAAGGATTTTCAAGAGATTTTCATAGAAATTTAAAGGGTTTTTTTTAACGAATTTTAAGGAATTTCAAAAGTTTCCGTGAAATTTTAAGGGAACACGAACTTTTATTTTCACTTTGTGTAAAATTAAACTTAAAATTAAAATTAATTAAAATTTGCGACATGAAGCTCAACTAAGTTCGAAACAAAAAAGGTTCAAAAATACATTATAATTTAATTTAAAAAATTTTTTCGTTTTAAATTTTACAGCCTCACATTGCATGAAAAATTTTCCACGTTATTCCACTAATATGCACTAAGCCAGGAGGCTCGATTTTAATCTTCACGCACTAAATATTGCTTATCTTACATAAATTAAACTATTGCAGATCTGAATTTGCAAAATCATATTTTCAAATAAAGCAGTTATCATATATACCCCGTGTCCATTTAAAATATGGAGCGATCCAATGATAGAAATAATATCATTCAGCATTTTAGTCACTATTTTATTTTATTTCACTATTTTTATTTCCGTATTCACTATTCATACCAAAAAAAGCCTCAGAAAAAGTAAGTTTTAGAACTTCTCTAATATTCTACTAAGTATCTACAATAAAATTGTAGTAGCGCGTCTTTTACAAATTTTTACAGAGTTTATGATCCTGTTATCTTCAGTTAATTCTCCGTTTAATCTTTCTTAAAAATTCTTTATGACGATAGAAAGAACATTCTTCCTTCCATAAATTGGGGAACCAAGTTCTTAATCCTTAAGTCTGTGAATTCTAAAATCGGTAAATTCTAAAATCTGCAAATTCTAAAATTGTAAAATAAGTAAATTCTGTATTGTTGTTCTTCTAAAATGCTTATTATATACCTGGGACGTAAATGAATATTTCGCACTGTAGACCCTAAGACACTGTCAATAAAACTACTAAATTTTCCCATTTTAGCATTATTATAATCTATAAGCTTCATAATCGGCTTAGTCTTAAGCTATATAGCCACAAGACCATTTACTTTAGAACATTTGAACATCAAACACATTTTGTCAAAAAATATAACGGACTGAAAATGGAAAACTAGAAAAACTGGACAGGAAGCATAAGAAAAAATTCGACTGAAATTAAAATGTAAAAATAATTTATATGGGTAGAATTATACAGAATGAAGAGCAAACAGTTTTAAAGTAGGTACCCTACACAAAAAATGGTGACCACCACCTTTCTTAAATTGCATCAACTCCGTTACCTCATTGATTGACTTAAGCTTAAGTTTACAACAGTACCGAACTGTTTACCTACTTTCAGGTATTTTCCAAAACTGCAAAAAAAATTCAAGGTTTCTTAATCCTTCCGACGTTTACGGTAAGTCCCGTTGCATTTAGTTTGGCGATTTGTGCTAGTCCAGCAACCCTTTGAAAAAGTATAAGAAAAGGCAAGGGTACAGATGAAAAACGGGACTCTTTACAGAAAAAGTTCACCGCTATAGTTTATCAAACACCGTAAGTTCCACTGGCACGATCCTTTAAAAGACGCCTCATTTTTTCTCTACATTTTTTTGTCACTTCCTGGCGAACCAGAATCCCGAAATCCAAGAGGATTTTGGGACATAAATGTTTATGACGTTTACGTTTATGTGCCCCAAGTGTTTGTGCAATTTTATACTTGAAAAGTGGGAAGGCAACGGATTTAGATTTTTTTTTCATCGCTGCTGCAGGACACTGAAATATTTTCGCGCCGGGGGGGGGGGGGGAGGAAGGGGCAAAAGTAGCAGAACCGTCACACTCGGCGTAGAATACTTTTTGCGCCATAATCGTTGTATAACTTTCAATTAATTAACCGTCGAAGTAGTCGCTGCGTATTATTTTTTTTCCTTCCTCGCCTTTCCGTAAGAACGGCGGGAACGACTCCTCTTGCCAATAGCATAACGAGTGCAGAGGGGTCCGGAAAGACCCCCCCCCCATGATCATCAACTCGGTTACACTTTCGTTGCTGCGACTGGTGGTACCACTTGCCTAGCTCCCTCTGGAGAATCATCAAGAATTAAATGTCTTATTTAATTATAAACTACACGGAAAAAAGGCATGGTTGGACCAACCATATAAATTGATAAATATGGTTGGCCCAACCATGTCTTTTTTTCCGTGTACGAATCAAGCCAACGCCAACATTTTCATTAAACTAATGAAGCGCACAATTAGTGACTCAAACCCCTAATGATTGACAACGAAACCTTAATGGTCGGAAAATCAACGCAAACTTACCTCAATTGATTTACGATATTCTTATCGATGGATTCTGAAGGATTATTTTGAAAGACAGAGAATTTTTAAAAATTACTGGATGCCCTTATGGGATTTGGTTGAAGTTTCAGACGTCTAGTCTGAAGATTTTTTTTAGATTTATTGGAATAATAACAAAATCAAATATTTGCCACTGATGTTCCCAAAACTCAAAATTGTTATTTATTTACGAGGAGTAATTTTAGAGAATTTAGAAGAATTTGCAAATGATTTTAAATAATTTTAAGGAATTTCAAGAGATTTTTAAAAGAGTTGATAAGAGAATAGTTTTTTTGTAGAGATTTCACAGAAATTCAAGAACGAAATTTAAAGGATTTCAAGAGATTTCAAGATATTTCAGGAGATTTAAATGGACTTCAAAGAATTTATATATACTAGAACATCACATCGCGCTTAACAATTTTTTAAAGAATTTCAAGTAATGTTAAGGGATTTTAAGGGATTTTCAGGGATTTCATAGAATTTCATTGGATGTCATCATTTCCTTTTACTATTCTTTTTACCATTCCATTTTCGATTTCCCTTTACCATTCCCTTTGCCATTTCCCCTTACAATTCCCTTTGCCACTCCCTTTGCCATTTCCCTTTACCATTCCTTTTACCATTCCATTTTCTATTTCCCTTTACCATTCCCTTTACCATTCCCTTTGCCATTTACCCTTACGATTCCCTTTGCCACTCCCTTTGCCATTTCCCTTTACCATTCCATTTTCCATTTCCCTTTACCATTGCCTTTGCCATTTCCCTTTACCATTCCTTTTACCATTCCATTTTCCATTTCCCTTTACCATTCCCTTGCTATTCCTTTTACCATTCCTTTTACCATTCCATTTTCTATTTCCCTTTACCATTTCCTTTACCATTCCCTTTGCCATTTACCCTTACGATTCCCTTTGCCACTCCCTTTGCCATTTCCCTTTACCATTTCATTTTCCATTTCCCTTTACCATTGCCTTTGCCATTTCCCTTTACCATTCCCTTGCTATTCCTTTTACCATTCCTTTTACCATTCCATTTTCCATTTCTCCTCATCATTCCCTTTGCCATTTCCTCTTACCATTCCCTTTGCCACTCTCTTTGCCATTTCCCTTTACCATTCCTTTTACCATTCCATTTTCTATTTCCCTTTACCATTCCCTTTACAATTCCCTTTGCCATTTACCCTTACGATTCCCTTTGCCACTCCCTTTGCCATTTCCCTGTACCATTCCATTTTCCATTTCCCTTTACCATTCCCTTTGCCATTTCCCTTTACCATTCCTTTTACCATTCCATTTTCTATTTCCCTTTACCACTACCTTTGCCATTTCTCTTTACCATTTTTCTTTACCATTCCATTTTCCATTTCCCTTACGATTCCCTTTGCCACTTCCTTTGCTATTTTCCTTTACCATTCCATTTTCCATTTCCCATTATCATTCCCTTTGCCATTTCCCCTTACAATTCCCTTTGCCACTCCCTTTGCCATTTCCCTTTACCATTCCTTTTACCATTCCATTTTCTATTTCCTTTTACCACTACCTTTGCCATTTCTCTTTACCATTTTTCTTTACCATTCCCTTTACCATTTCCCTTACGATTCCCTTTGCCGCTCCCTTTGCCATTTCTCTTTACCATTTTTCTTTACCATTCCCTTTACCATTTCCCTTACGATTCCCTTTGCCACTTCCTTTGCCATTTTCCTTTACCATTCCATTTTCCATTTCCTATTACCATTCCCTTTGCCATTTCCCCTTGCAATTCCCTTTGCCACTCCCTTTGCCATTTCCCTTTATCATTCCTTTTACCATTCCTTTTACCATTCCATTTTCCATTTCTCTTCATCATTCCCTTTGCCATTTCCTCTTACCATTCCCTTTGCCACTCTCTTTGCCATTTCCCTTTACCATTCCCTTTACCATTCCCTTTGCCATTTCCCATTACCATTTCCTTTGCTATTTCTCTTTACCATTTTCTTTTACAATTATTTCCATTTAGAATGTGAAGAGCCATGGTAAATGTGTTTTTTATAAATAAATATCGATATATTTGATTTTCTCGAAAACTATCACTCGCAGGAAAAAATGTTTGAAGCAAAAAATGATAATCGCAAAAAACAATGATTTTATGGGGTTTTCATGGTTTTTGTCATTAAATTCAAATTTGCCTCTACTTTCATTATCATTTTTCTAATCAGCGCATCAAAATATATAAGTATACAAAGTTTCCAGAAAATCAAGCATAACCACTATTCGGAACTATATCCAAAATACCGAGTTATAAATTAGAAATATAAATAAGTTATAAGTAAAAAATATTTGATAATTCAATGATAATTTTTTAGCTGAAATAAATCGATTACGACCGCTTTTAGATTTCGGGTTAAAGATATACAAATTTTGCACGGCCCTAAGAATAATAAAAAATTATTGCAAAATCTGATCTCCTTAAATTGCAAAATGACACGATTTCTTCGCTAATGCAACTTAATCTTAGGTTCCTTCCGGGGTATTCCATCTGCGTTACAAGGTAGGGTCCAAAATATTTTGACAGTATACAGGTTTTCAGCCGTCCCAATCCTCGAAATTTATGACAACTTCTTTTCTGCCTGGAGTCTTTTGAGTATTTTCCACTCGACCTCGACTTTACCATATACTCCCGCACATTTCGTTACCGTTAGGTTCTCTGGATATTGCCGTACTTTTATTGCACTTTGCAAAGCCGACCCTGCTATTCTTGTCGTTCATTTTATGACCAACGACCGATATTTTACAAATTTTGACGGTAGCCCCATCGCAAATATCGTTCTCTAAAAGTGCGCTCTCCGCATCTTCAATCTGCCGAAGATGAATCTTCTAACTCTAATTGTGAGGCTTTTGTTCGAAACTTCACCAGGTTTACCTATGCTAACCGTGGCAAATTAATGCGCTTCCTTAATCCTTTAAACCTTTAAATCCTTTAATGTCTCTCACTATGACTACAAAATTTTCAAGGTGAAAATCACTTAATTTTCTTTGACTCAATTTAAACAGAAGCTTAAGGAAAAATAAAATATTGTAGGCAGTTTAAGTTATTGAAACATGAATGTTTCACCTGTCCTAAATCATGATTTCGTTATGCTGAAGTTATTAATTTGGCGCAAGTTCTGTAATTGTAGAAATAAATATAATTATATTGTAAACATTCGATTTTTTGATTTCTTCATTTCTCAAATATTTCAAATATTTTCATTTTTCAAATATTTTTTAAGTAAAATGAAAATATCCAATTTTGAAAATGATTTTGAATTCTTCGTTTTATGCAAAAAGTATCGATATTAAATATTTTTTCGCTCTGTACACAGTCCTATATTCAGGGCTGTGCGCAAGGGGGGTTTTGGGGGTTCAACCCCCCCCCCCCTATAGCCAAATTAAAATTAAAAATAAGTTTTTATTTTACATCAAAGAAGATCGTTTGAAGGAAATTTTTTTATTGTAACATATGAATTAAGCATAAAAATATTTCTAATCTCTCCCCAACATTACTTCCTGCGCACGGCCCTGCTTATATTTGGAAAAAGATTAGCGCTACAGAGCGAAAAAATATTTATCTATGATTTTTGTTGAGTAAAATGGAGAATGGAATTTGGAGCTTAACATTTGAATCCAACGCCCTTCAATTTATAATTTATTTTTTCAGGGCTGTTACAATAAAAAAATTTCCTTCAAACGATCTTCTTTGATGTAAAATAAAAACTTATTTTTAATTTTAATTTGTCTATGGGGGGGTGGGGTTGAACCCCATACCCCCCCTTGCGCACGGCCCTGTATTTTTTAATTTGAATGTAATATTTTCGATTTTTTTAACTTCGATTGTTATTGCAATTTAACAACATGATGTTCAGGAATTTGAAAATTCAGGTAATTTATACTATCGGTTTTCGATAATTTTTTACTTTTGGTAAAAAACATTTTCGGTAATATTATTTTTATTTCGGAATTTTATTTTTTTTTGACAAAAAATTTTACGAAAACCTTTGTAATCCTTGTAAGTGCTACAAAATCTTTTAAAAAAACAAATTTTTTTTTAAATCCCTGATTAAAATACCCTAATAAAGATAATCTTTTAAGTTCCATAAAATATTTTAACAAGTCATAAAAATCTCTTGAAATCTGTACAAATTCGTGAAAACCTCTTAAAATATCCAGAATCTTCTTGAAATTCTTAAAAATTCTATAATAATCTTTAAAAATCCTTTACATCCTTTAAAATCTAGTAAAGGTATTAAAAATTTCGTTAGCTTACATAAAATTCTTAAAAATTCCATAAAATCCTTAAAAATGCCAATAAAATGTTTTAAAAGTCATTAATTAATTAATATTTATTATTATATTATTATTATTATTATTTTATTATTAATTATTATTTTATTAATTTCATTCTTGGAAATTCTATTGAAATTCTATTCCCTTAAAATTGTCAGAAACCTTTTAAAATTTTTTGAAATCATTTAAATCCCATAAAATATTTTGAAAGGCATAAAAATCTCGTAAAATCCCTTAAAATTATTAGAAATTTCATAAAATTGAATAAACCCTTAAAAATTCCAATAAAGTGTTTTAAAAGGAATTAATTACTTATTAATTAATTAATATTTATTATTATTTATTATTTATTAATTTCATTCTTGGAAATTCTATTGAAATTCTATTCCCTTAAAATTGTCAGAAACCTTTTAAAATTTTTTGAAATCGTTTAAATCCCATAAAATATTTTGAATGGCACAAAAATCTCGTAAACTCCCTTAAAATTATTACAAATTTCATAAAATTTAATAAATCCTTCAAAATGCCAATAAAGTGTTTTGAAAGGAATTAATTAATATTTATTATTATTATTTATTATTTATTAATTTCATTCTTGGAAATTTTATTACAATATTTAAAATCCCTTAAAATTCTTAGAAATCTTTTAAAATTTTGAAATTCCTCAAAATTTCACGACAAGATTCCCTTACAAATTTTGAAATCCTTTAAATCCCGTAAAATATTTTGAAATGCATAAAAATCTCGTAAAATCCTAAAAACCTTTTTAAATGTCTTAAAATTCGTGAAAATCTCTTAAAATTTCCAGAAACTTCATAGAATTCTTTAAGACTTGATGATAACAGTTAAAATCCCTTTAAACTTTTTAAAATACATTAAAATCATTATAAATATCACCAAATTCCATGAAATCCTTAAAAATTTCCTAAAATCTTTTATAAAAATCAGAAATACCTCTTCAAAATTGCCTAAAATTATTATAAATATGAAATTGTACACAATCTTTTAAAAATCATAATTAAACTTTTGAAATCACTCAATAAAATTGCAGGAAAAACTGCAAGTCAGAAATTGTACTCTATTATAATCATAAATAATTCCAATAATAATTGATTCCTTTATAAAATGAACTGAACAAAGTGATAAGGAAAAGCAATCATAACATAAAGAAAGATAGATTACTGTGATTAGAGTGTAAGGTGTGTCCGATACAAAAAGCGGTTCCATTTCTTATCTACCTTTTTTCTATATACATATCAGTTTTCCGTGTCTTGCTTTTTTAACGGTACTGATGTTCAATTACAGAACCTTATTTTCGGCGGTCCTCTATGACCTTGTGACACAATTCACGTCAAAGACCTAGCCCAGGAAGACCTCGCTTGTCCTCGTTCTCCAGAAGCGTGGCTCGTGACTCGTGACCCAACATGTGTAACGCAGACCTTCCTCCTTCCGTGCTTTGCGCCCCAAAACTGGAAAATTTATTACATATTTCCCAAATTTATGGAGGTCACGCGTCCCATCAAAGAAAACTCTTGTTTAGTAACATATTTACCCCATGTTAAGTTGCTCAAAATATTTACTGTCATTTTTGTCTACCATAGCAAATTTCATTCTTTAAACTCTGATCACAACCAAAATCGAAGGGTCGCGCGTGTCGTCAGCATAGAAATGAAAATGAACCTTATTTTCGGAAAATGGCAAAGCGTCCTTAAAAATTATTCTACAGATGTTGCCAATCAAAATAACAATAGAATTTAAATAGAAATAGAATACATAATTTAAGAGATTTAACATAAAAAATGTTAAATCTCTTAACTCTTACATAAAATGTCTTTTTTTTACTTGAAGATTAAAAGTATTTCGGCTTATAAAATGTAAAAATGTTAAAAGTTCTGACAGAAAGTTTTATTGACTCTTATTTACGAAAAATATTTATTATTATGAATGTATAATTGGTATAACTAATTTGCTCTTATGTTAAAGTATCACATGCCCTTAAGGCGAGTCCAATTTTGTCAAGGATTTTTTTGGATTCTCATGCTTGAGAAACACGTGTGCTGCCGGTCATAAAACTAGTCGCGTGGTGTATCGAAAACATGAGAAAAAGGGCCAAAGTGATCCTCATAAGGTCAAAAGTGGAACCTTGGCACACGACTCCTAGTAAATCACCAAAAGTACAAAACTTAAAGCGTGAACTTATTTGCAGATGGTCTAAACATCTCAAGTGCCTCAACATTTCTACCCAGTACCAATGCAACCATTGCAGTTTGGGTTTTCTTAGGACTTAGAGGAAGTGATAATTATAAGTTTATAAGGAAACAATTATCGGATCCGTACCCTTCGAGGAAACTGGGATTACCAGTCGAACGATTAAAAGACAATTCGCAAGTTTTCTCAAGGCACAAGTAATAAAAATCTAAGGATAAATTATGTAGTGCGAATGTCAGTATCTTGCAAAAGCTACCCATCTAAAGTCATTGCGTTTCCGTGGCAAACAATGACGACGATCCTAAGAGTTCTTTGCATTGTATATACATATTGCAACCTTGTTCCACTTTACTGTTCTAATTGCTGATTACTTATTCGCAAAAAAATGCAAAACCCTGCTGGAAGTAAACGGATTCAAACGGATAGAAATTTTTTATCAAATTCCATGAAATCGTTCAAAATTTCCTAGAATCTTTTAAAAATCAGAAATATCTCTTAAAATCCCCTAAAATGATTAGAAATATGGAATTGTACAAAATCTTTTGAAAATCATAATTAAAGTTTTGAAATCTCTCCATAAAAAACCCTTAAAAATTTTTTAATTCTTTACAACCCATAAAATATTTTCACTAGCTGTCAAGTTGTATCAACTTTTGTACTCATTCAATGAGCACTTTGCTTCCTCATAGAAGAAGCATTAAGTATTCTTTACATCAGCATTAAATTTTGATTACTTGAGAAGTTATATTCAAAAAATTCATTTTCGAAAATTACAATAAAGCATAACTTTCTTACTTTTTTATAAAATGCATTAATCTTTTAGGTGAATCGATTCGTCTAGACACAAAGAATCTTCATTTTCTTTACGTCAACTCAAATTTTGATTATTTGAAAACATAGAGCGAAAAATAAAGTTTCAAAATTATAAATAAACATAACTCACACACAAACACACACACAGAGAGGAAACTGGAATTTGTCACCACCACAAAGCTTCCTCTATGAGGAACCAAAAATCATAAAAATCTTGTAAAATCCCTTAAAATTCCTGGAAATTCCATGAGAAAATTTAAAATTCGTCAAAATATTTTTAAATTCTCAAAAACCTTTTAAAGTTTTTATCTGTTTGAATTTAAACTTTGTATCCTTTTCAATCATGTTCTATTCTTTGTTAGATTTTTAAATCCTTATCCGTTTGAAACATTTTCAATCTCTTAAAATTTCACGAAAACCTTCGAAATTCCTTAAAATTCGTGAAAATCTGTTAGAATTCTTTAAAATTTTATGATAACAGTTAAAATACATTTAAACTCTTTAAAATACATTAAAATTATTAGAAATCTCATCATACACCATGAAAACCTTAAAAATTTCCTAAAATCTTTTAAAAATCATAATTAAAGTTTTGAAATCCCTCAATAAAATTCCCTTACAAATTTTCAAATTCTTTAAATCCCAGAAAATATTTTGAAAGTCATAAAAATCTTGTAAGATCCCTTAAAATTATTAGAAATTTCCTAAAATTTAATAAAATCCTTAAAAATACCAATAAAGTGTTTTACAAGTCATTAATAAATTATTAATTAATTAATATTTATTATTACTATTATTATTATTATTTTATTATCATTATTATTTATTAATTGAATTTTTGGAAATTCTATTACAACTTGAAATCCTTTAAACCCCATAAAATATTTTGAAAGACATAAAAATCTCGTAAAATCTCTTAAAATTTTCAGAAATTTCTTAGAATTCTTTACAATTTTATGCTAACAGTTAAAATACCTTTAAACTCTTAAAAATACATTAAAATTCTTATAAACCTCATCAAATTCCATGAAATCCTTAAAAATTTCCTAAAATCTTTTAAAAATCAGAAATATCTCTTGAAATTCCCTAAAATTATTAGAAATTTCATATAAAATTTAATTAAATCCATAAAAATGTCAAAATCTTTTAAAACTCATTAAAAACTCTTGAATTCTCTAAAAATTCATAGAAATTCCACTGATAACGTTTAAAATTTCTCAAAATATTTTTAAATTCTCAAAAACCTTTTAAAATTTCGAAATTCTACGACAAAAGATTCAAAATCTCTTAAAATCTCGCGAAAACCTTCGAAATTGCTTAAAATTCGTTAAAATTCCCAGAAACTTCTTAGAATTCTTAAAAATTTTTTGCTAACGATTAAAATATCTTTAAACTCTTAAAAATACATTAAAATTATTATAAACCTCATCAAATTCCATGAAATCCTTAAAAATTTCCTAAAATCGTTTAAAAATCACAAATATCCCTTCAAAATTCCCTAAAATTATTAGAAATATGGAATTGTACAAAATCTTTTAAAAATCATTAAAACCTCTTGAATGCTCTCAAAATTCCTGGAAATACCATAAGAACGTTTAAAATTCTTCAAAATATTTTTAAATTCTCAAAAACCTTTTGTTGGAGAAATTATATCTTCTATATTTTATAATAATATTATTATATATAATAAAGTGTTAAAAGCTAAGAGATTTTCCTAACATTGTATTATAAAATTTAGAAACTTTTGGTGATTTGCATGCCTAATAAATAAAGGAAATAATTTATCAATATGCTCTGAACATGTTTTCAAGAAATATATGCCACTAAAGTGTTTTTTTTAATTTATTTTCTTGAGAAAGTTGACAAAAATTATTGTGAAAGAATTCCCCACCCTGTTTCTTGCTCCCGTTTCACGTATTACACCTGCTAAGAGTTATTATCGATGCTTTCATTGCGAGTCATTGAGAAATTAATCATATACATCATTCATATTACTTACCGGAAGACTTTAATTACAAGATATGTCAGAGAAGTCTTGAAAGTCAGCAAATATATTAAGATGTTAAAAAAACATAAAATATAATTTAAAATAAATAAATAATAAATCATAATTTTTTGTATAAATATGAAATAATATATATGCTAATATATATAATAATAAGAAAAAAATGTTGAAAAAGAGTGTGTGTCATTCTCATAAAACTATGCGACGCATATTACAAAATAAGTAAAGACATAGCTTTGTTACTTAATTAGTTAACGCGAAACTAATGAAAACGCCATTGAAAATTGCATAAGCTATTTCTTAAAACATAAACAATTAAATAAGCAATATTTTATCTGTAAAACAGTTTAGTATTGTGTATTTTAAGATATATCTTAAGAAACGTCACAGGATTTTTAAAAGAATTCAAAACAGTTTAAGGATTTTCAAAAGTATTCACAAGATTTCAAGAAATTTTTATATATAATATACTTTTTATAATATAAAAGTTTGAAAGAGTTAGAAGAAGAATGTTCTAGAGGTTTTTAGAAATTTCTATAGATTTTACAAGATTTTAAGACACCTTAAAGGATTTTATCAGATATTAAGTGACTTTAAGGAATTGCAAGGGGATTTCAAGAGATTTCAGTGATAAGTAATTGTAAGGAATTTCAATGTATTTCATATAAGAATTCAAGATATTTTTAAAATTTGTCAAACATTGCAAAAAATTTTAAGTGATTCTAAGAAATTTTAAGGAATTTATTTTTATTCTATGGAGTAAATCAACTGAAATCCCTTAACATTACTTGACATTCTTTAAAAAATTGTTAATCTTTTGTAAGTGTCGTTCTTGAAATTTTGTGAAATCTCTGAAAAAATCTATTGATAACTCTTATCAACTCTTTTAAAAATCTCTTGAAATTCTTCTAAATTATTTAAAATCATTTGCAAATTCCTCTAAATTCTCTAAAATTGCTTCTATAGTATATAAATAAAAATTGTGGATTTTGAGGACAGTGGGAAATTTTTGTTGTTATTATTCCAATAAATATAAAAAAAAATCGTTTGAAACTTCAACAAAATCAATTCAAAAATCAAAGAACCAAATCAAAGCAAAAAATTAGTAGATAAAACAATTAAAATATACTCTAAAAATTGAAATTGATTGAATAGTTTTCATTTCAGGTGGACCACCCGGAAGTGTATCCAAAATTGTCGGCAAGCAAGACATCGAAGCGTGCAGCGAACCCGGCAGTGTTACGCATTTTAGTTGTGCCCGGAAAACACGCAAACATTTCAAAAACATAGATAAAGGATAGATAGGTTTCCGGATCCTATCGGTTTGATTTGTTGTTTAAACCACGATTCTTCAAGCGTTCTAATATCTTCACAAAGAAACCGAAAACTCTCAATTTTCATGGAATACGAATTTCGAAACTCAGTTACTCGTGCCGCTCAAAATATTTTGGCCCGAAAAATTCGTCACATCTTCACAGTCCAAGAAGCAAGCCAGGCAGGTTTCAGTCAGACTTCTAGAGTTGACAAGTGATCTGTGAATTTATTGGCGTAACTAAATGGTCGGTGGACCTTTAGGCAATTTATATTTGATCGTCAGCTACGGCTACCTGTGTGACCTACCCCCGCTACACACCTACCCCTCTCGCACTACCCTCAAATCGTCCAATAAGCTTCCCAAAGTCTGTGACCCCCCCCCCCACCCCCCGCCCGAGAAAAATGGATACTCAAATGTAGATATTCAAATAAAAAATACTGTAGTACAATATCTAGATATTACCACATAGTATCTATTAAAAATAGAAGATACTGTCGTTTAGTATCACTAGATATTCAAATTTGTATACTCAACCGCAATATCTGTAGATACTCATTTTATTACGCGCATGCGCTTATGTTTAATTCGAGATGATCACCGACTGTCAACAACGCGGCGTCAAACTGTGTTACATATGTATATTATAGTGTTATTTTATTGAAATTGTGTAAGTATATATAATTTCTTATATTTTAATAACTAACAATAACTAACTATAAAATTAGACTCTAAATTTCTTGCCAAAATTTAAAGAAAGCATGGTATGTAAAAACAAACATAACCTAAATTATGCATGATTCGTATATAATTGCCAACTTTTTTTCCCTTTTTTCAATTTTACATTTTCTCATCTTTTGTGCAGAAGAATGGAGCATCCTACCGCTTTTTTAGACACGTTATCAGCTCCTGGAGTTGTACAAAATTCATAGTACAAAGATTCCAAGGTAAGATAAAATTCGAAAAATTGTCAATATTTTCGTTGATTCACGAAATAGTTACATTATATTGTATATATATTTCCAATTAAATACTATGTAATTTTTAACTTGTAAACATCTTAAACTTAACTATAATAATAAAATTTATTAATTTATTAAAATTTGTTAATTTATTAATTTTCCTGAAAAATTAAAAAAAAAATTTGAATATCACTGATACTCAGATATAGTATTTCAGATACTGTACTATAAAACCATGGGATATTCGTATTTAGTATCTAAGATACTCACGCATAATATCTTGGATAATATGCAGAAACTAAATTTGAGTATCTAGATAGCTGTCCCGTAATTAAGTCGCAAAGATACTTAGTCATAATATCCAGATACTACCGTTGAGTATCCATTTTTCTCCGTGTGATATAGCGTCGATTCCTTCCTGGCACTTTTGGAGTTTTGGGTAACGCAACCGAGCTGAATACGTAAAAATATGAATGGCTACCATTTAAAACTATCGCTAACTAGCTGATTCTATTAGTTTGTTAAGTAGAAAATTGTATTACTATCAAATAATTCGATATAAGAAACCTATTTCAAATATCGAAACAAATTTCGATATTTGAAACCGGAAGTTTAAGAGTAACTACTAAAATAAAATTTATAATACCCCCTCTGCCCTTCGGATGTTATCGCCCTTTTTTTCTTTTTTAGCAAATAATATATCGTTGGGATCGTTGAAATTCCAAGGTGTTGAATATAATATTTGTAACTAGCTGGTTGCAAAATTAAAAATAATTTCTGTTTTTGGATTTTCACCCTTATAAGCACAAAAACCCCCGCTGGTTGCTCAAATCGAATGCACCCGGTTCTCCACAAATAATGGTGAACCAGGACGAAGCACTCCTTCATCTTTTGTATTTTGCGCTGCGTTCCGGTGATTCCCACCTTTTCAGAACTCATTCGTTTCTGAAAAATATCCCAGGTAGAGTATTGTAATTGGTCAGTAAGTGACTGACCGAGTGGTCGTAAATAGTGACAGGTTTTCTCAGGAGTGACTTCTACAACTTGTTGATGACAGGGACCAATACCCTGGACACCACTACATGAAACTGAAGTAGCTTCTGTCCTTGTAGTCTTTTCCGCGTCTTTTCTTTTCGCAATATTTATCTAAACTCAAAAATTTACGGTGGTTTGTGTGAGAACGGCATGCAACCCCCGATGTGGCCACTGACTCCATTTTACTTATGCTTTAAGACTCCCTCGGGTGCTGCATGCACTTGTCCAAATTTTAGGTTTCTAAAGAGTCTGCGTTGTAAATTACGTAATTTGAAAGTTGACAAGCTACTGGGTGAATCTACTACTACTACTGACCAACTCTGTATATAATAGTGGAGTGGAGGGGAGTACTGTTAAAATAATTATAGGACTAAAAGTAAAACAAGATCTGAATTTTTCATCAAAAGCATGGGCGGATTCAGGGGAGGGGCATGGCAACTTGCCCTTCCCCAAAAAAAGCCCAGATTTGTAAATACAAAAACTTGGTCCCTATTTAAACATTTGTTAATAATATGTATATAATTAATAAATAAAGTATGTAAATAATTTATAATAAAATAAAATAATTTTTTGATTATTATTAATCCTTCTTTGAGAGGGGAGGGGAGGGAAATTATTTCGTGCCCCCCCCCCAGCCCTTGTCAGGAGCCGCCTCTGCTCAGCGTGAATTGAATTTGGTTTCGTTAATAATCATTTTGTCACGAGTCTAAACTCGAAATACATCATTGAAAATTTTTATTTTTATGGCATTTTTAAAAATTTTAAAAAGATTTTATAGTTTATAAAAGGTTTTGTAATATTTTTAAGGATTTCATGGAATTTGACGAAATCTTTAATTTTAATTAATGTTATCTTAGAATTCCACGAAATTTTAAGATATTTTTAGATATTTCTAAGAATTGCGAGGGGTTTTATGGAATTTTATGAGATTTCTAATAATTTTAAGTGATTTCAAGAGATTTTTTTAAGGATTTCATGGAATTTTATTAAATTTCTAATAGTTTCAAGAAATTTTAAAGATATAAAAAGGATTTTAAATATCATCGTACAATTTCAAGAATTTTTAAAAGTTTCTCAGGGAATTTTATGGAAAAGGTTTCAAAAGATTTTTACAATTTTTAAAAGATTAAGTATAGAATTTAAAAGGATTTAAACAGTTTTTAAGGACTTTCAAGAAATTAATAAATTTTTAAAAGATATTGTGGAATTTTTATAGATTTGATGGATTTTTATGAGATTTCTAATAATTTTAAAATAATAGATTTTTCAAATTTAAAGAAAAAATTGTAGAATTGTTAATGAATTCATGGAATTTGGCGAGATTTCTAATGATTTAAGGGGATTTTAAATTTTAAGGAATTTCAAGACGTTTTTAGGAATTTTTAGAGATTTACATGAATTTTAACGTGGATTTCAAAAGATTTATGATTTTGAAAATTTTTGTGGAATTTTAAGGGATTTAAAAAGGTTTCCAGGATTTTAAATCTTTAAGGTTTTTCAAAAAATATTTCTAATGTATAAAAGATTTTGTAATATTTTTGAGGATTTCATAGACTTTGATGAAATCTTTAATGCTTTTAAAAGATTTAAAGAGATTTTAAGAGTTGAAAAATTTCCAGAGGTTGTTAGAAATATTTAGAGATTTTCATTAATTTTAACATGAATTTCAAGAGATTAATTATTTTGAAGGTTTTTATGTGCATTTTTAACGATTTTTAAGTGATTTTTACGAAATTCAAGAGATTTTTTACGATATTAAAATGATTTTGTAGAATTGTATGGGATTTTAGGATATTTTTTGAAATTTTAAGGGATTTAAGAGACATATTTTTTAAGTACTTTGAAGAAATTAGTAGATTTTTAAAAGATATTCTATGGAATTTTTGTGGATTTGATGGATTTTTATGAGATTTTTAATAACTTTTAGAATATTTCTAATAATTTACAGGTATTTTAAATGTTAAGGAATTTCAAGACATTTCTCGGAGTTTTTAGAGATTTTCATGAATTTTAACTGGAATTTCTGTAAAATTTTAAAGGATTCAAAAAGGTTTTCGAGATTTTTAATCTTGTCGTAAAATTTCGAAAAGTTTCTGATAGTCTTTTAAAAGATTTTAAGGGATTTTAAATTTCATCATTTTATTTCCAGAAATGTTATATAAGAGAATTCAAGAGATTTTAATGATTTTTAAAGGTTTACATCTTTAAAGATTTCATTAATTTTTATGAGATTTAAAGGAATTTATAACTTGCCAGGGAATTTTATTGAGGGATTTCAGAGGATTTTTATGATTTTTTCAAAGGATTTTGTAGAATTTACAAGGATTTCGTAGGTTTTTGTAAAATTTTAAAATAGTTTTCAAGAGATTTTTCTAGTGTTTGAAATATTATAAAATTTCTAATGATTTTAAAAGATTTTAAATGATAAGAAACGTCAAGAGGTTTCTAGTAATTTTGAGAGATTTCTACGAATTTTAACATGGATTTCTAATAATTATAAATGATTTCGACAGATCTTTCTGATATTTAAATGATTTTGTGAGAATTTTAAAGGATTTCATGGAATTTGAAGATATTTCTAATATTTTTAATGGATTTTAGAGGAGAATAAATAAAGAATTTCAATTATTATCATTAAATTTAAAAGAATCTCAAGAATTTTCTGAAAATTTTAATAGATTTTCATGAATTTTAAGCGATTTCACAGGTTTTCAAAGCTTCCTTGGAATTTTTCGAGATTTTCATGAAATTTACCATATATTCTAACCGACTAGAGAAATAAAATATAATAAATTACATAATATTGAAAAATAATGCAAATTAAAGCGCGTGCACTCGTTCTTGCATTGAATAAATGACCGACACTATTAAATATAGTTCCTATTCATAATAATTTTTCCATCAGACAACGTAAAAGCATAATAATATAAACGGCTGCTCAATAAAATTTGTTAGAAAATATTCATAATAAGCCTACAAATTATCAAGAATATCGGTTGCTACCATTTTTTCTGTTCTTCGAGGCTGGCGCCATTCGGAGGACAAGGATCCCGCGGATGACCTTGAATTTAGATGCGACATAATCACGGACATAACCAGCACAACATTATTGCATATTTTTTATTCCCATCAAGGAGGAAGTGTCGCGTAACACTAAATTACTCTCGAAATTACAGAATTAATTACTTAATGCAAGGAAATCGAACAAATTCACTATGGATTCGACATCCAAACGTTTCCTGATTTCTATAAAAGCTTTCCAGAGTTCACATGGTCACTCTTTTTTCTGTCTCTCTCTATCTCTCTGGGATACCATCCAAACCGCATCTAGCATCAAGAGGAAGAGATATCTAATCAACTCGTCGCTTGGACAGCAGAAACCGGTGACCGTTCGCCAGAAGACTGTGCTAATTGGAAAGGGTGGACGAATCGAGATGGTGCGATCGGCCTTGCAAGGTTGGCTGACTGTTATTCTGTGTTCTTCACTCGTGAAGCATACGCTGACGCACACTTTGCCACATATATAACATTATGTGAAAATGTGTGTGTAAACGACAACGTGATATATATATATATAATATGTATGTGCGTGCACTTCACTGGCGAAAAAACATTATATGTGCAGAAAGACGGGCTTACGGACAAGTCACAAGTAAAACTCTTAGGAATTATTCCCACGTGTCTGACACACATACATGGAGAATTGTGAAGAGAGATTTATATGTGACAAATGATAATTTATATGTATGAGAATGTATATAAGAGAAAATTTAAATGAATGAAATTTTATTCAATAGGCAAGTTAACTGTTAAAAGAAATTGGCTCTTAAAAATGCAACTGTTGCAGAACATTGCAGTTTCAAGACTTCTGAAGAAGGTGTGTTCCAATAATGGGTATCTTGACAGTTCCGGGTTTGGCGTGTATTTCTCTCTGATTCTCTTTACTTTTCGATTTTACATCATTTCTATAATATATACATTTTCGCCCAGAATTCAGAGACTATTTACAAAATGGATGAAAAACAAACGAGATTTTGTATGCTATAGAGTTTGCAAAAATTTGCAACATATACATATAAAAAATATCTAGTTTTTCAAATGAGCCGAAGAAAAGCATAAACAATTATCAGCCTTGCTGAGAAAATGATTCAATAGATTAATTTATTGAAAGAGAATTTATATTACGAGAACATATGCTGCACTTTCTAATTTTTAACAATGTGATGAATTTCAAATACTTGTAATTATAATCCTTTATTCGCGGAAAGCGGTTCGAATTTATTATTAATTATTACTAATTTATTAAATTAGTAATGGCAAGTTTCAATGAAATTTTAAAAATCTATAATATCGCAAGCATATTTCGTATAAAAAGGGAACTATATATGACATTTCTTCAGAATTACAAGTGCATGTTGGCAAAGTCACGAAAGAATTAAGGCCCAACTGCATACAGGTGTTACACACGAAGTCTTTGGTGTTGCGAAAAATTCACTCACAATTCCGTTACACCTTTGAGCATCATTGTTACATAAACGGCACGTACCCTCTTAATAATTAGCTTCCGTTTCGTAATTATCCATCGCTATAAGGCAATCCATTAGCATCGTCCTGTTTCGGACGATGCATTATATGCGCCTTATATATTTACAATTTTAGAATAGAATAAGAAAATATATCACATAAGACGGAAGCTAGTAAAATATTTTCATTTATATGTACTTCAGATTAGCATTTTATATGTACTAGCAGACCAACATCACGCGCGCGATTACATATTTTTTTTCTTTATAACTTGAAGTCAATCCAAAGCCAATTGGATTTGAAAACTATAATTTATGCGAGATTTATGCGACATTTCTAGAGAGGAACGTAATATTTTTTTCGAAAGGATTTTTCAAGAGATTTCTAAGAATTTTAAACGATAAGGTTTTAAGGTTTTTAAGGTTTTTTTTAAGGTTTTCTTGAAATTTTAAGGAATTTCAAAAGGTTTGGAAGAGTTTTATGGGGATTAAGGAATTTTGAATGTTATGTATTATTTTAAATGGAATTCCAAGGAATTTTAAGATATTTAAAAAGATTTCTAAGAATTACGAGGGGTTTTATGGAATTTTATGAGATTTATAATAATTTTAAATGATTTTAAGAGATTTTTCTGATCTTTAAAAGATTTTGTGAGAATTTTAAAGGGGAATCCAAATGTTTTGAAATTTTGAGAAATTTTAATAAGATTTTGTAAGAATTTTAAACGATTTCATAGAATTTCAGCGATTTCTAAGGTTTTCATGAAATTTTAAGGAATTTCAAAAGATTTGTAAGATTTTTATGGGGTTTTAAGGAATTTTAAATGTTATCCTGGAATTCCGAGGAATTTTAAGATATTTGAAAGGGTTTCTAAGAATTGCGAGGGGTTTTACGGAATTTTATGAGATTTCTAATAATTTAAAGTGATTTCTCTGATATTAAAATGATTTTGTGAGATTTTAAAGGATTTTATGAAATTTGATGAAATCTTTAAAGATTTTAACAAATTTTAAGAGTTGCGAGAAATTTCCAGAAGTTGTTAGAAATTTTGAGAGATTTTCATTAAATTTTAACATGGATTTCAAGAGAATAATGATTTTAACGATTTTTACGAAATTCAAGACATTTTTAGGATATTAAAACAATTTTGTAGAATTGTATTGGATTTTAGAACATTTTGTGAAATTTTAAGGGATTTAAAAAACTTTGTAAGAATTTGATGGAGCTTTAAGAAATTTTAAAAGATTGCTAAGAATTGCGAGGGATTTTATGGATTTCATGAGATTTATAATAGTTTTAAGTGATTTCAAGAGATTTTTCTGATCTTTCAAAGATTTTGTGAGAATGTTAAAGTATTTCATCGAATTTTATTAGATTTCTAACAGTTTTAAGGAATTTTATGGATATAAACTAATTTTAAATTTATAAATTTCAAGAATTTTAAAAAGTTTTACAGGGAATTTTGAGGAGAGATTTCAAAAGATTTTTACGATTTTTATAAGGTTTAGTAGAATTTAAAAAGATTTAAATATAAAGACACATTTTTTAAGGACTTTCAAGAATTTTTATAGATTTGATGGATTTTTATGAGATTTCTAATAATTTAAAAAGATTTCAAGAGATTTTTCAAATTTTTAAAAAAATGTGTTTGAATTGTTAAGGATTTCATGAAATTCAGCGAGATTTCTAATGATTTACAGGGATATTAAATTTTAAGGAATTTCAAGACGTTTCTAGGGATTTTTAGAGATTTTCATGAATTTTAACGTGAATTTCAAAAGATTTCTGTTTTTGCAAATTTTTCTGGAATTTTTGAGGGATTTAAAAAGGTTACTGTTTTTACAAATTTTTCTGGAATTTTAAGGGATTTAAAAAGGTTTTTGGTATTTTAAATCTTGTAGAATTTCGCGGAAATTTCGAAAAGTTTCTGATAATCTTAAAGAATTTTAAGTGATTTTAAATTTTATCATGTAATTTCCAGAAAGTTAAGAGAATTCAAGAGATTTTAATGATTTTTAAAAGACATCGAATCTTTAAGGATTTTATTAAACTTTATGAGATTTCTAATAATTTTAAAGGACTTCAAAAGATTTTTCTGATTTTTAAAGAAAATTTTGTAGAGTTTACAAGAATTTCGATGGTTTTTGTAAAATTTTAAGAGAGTTTTCAAGAGATTTTTCTAATTTTTAAAATATTATAAAATTTCTAAGGATTTCATGGAGTTTGATGAAATTTCTAATGATTTTAAAAGATTTTCAATGTTAAGAAACTTCAAGAGGTTTTAGTCATTTTAAGATATTTCTACAAATTTTAACATGATTTCAAGATATTAATGATTTTGTCAATTTTTAAGGATTTTCAAGATATTTCTATAGGAATTTAAAGATTTTTAAACGAATTAAAAAAAATTTCGCAGGTTTTCCTAAAACTTTAATTGACGAGGTCATGCGATTATTTTCTTCTTTTTTCCTACAACTTATCAAATCATTCAAAAGCCAATAATTTATAATCAGATTTTAGAATAAGGCGCAAATTCATAAACCATCTTCTTAGATAGAGATTTATATAGAAACCTAGATAAAAATTGAATAAAATCCGAATTCCTAAAAATCGATGCCGAATAGATTAATAAAATGCCGAATTTATAAGGCCGAATTAGGTATGAAGCCTTCCTTTCGGAAATCCTGCTTGCTCCTCGATTAGTATGTATATTATATTCATATATATCCAGGAATAGTGAGAAAGAAAGTTATATATTATATATCCTAAGTAGTAAATGACAATGATAGTCACGTTTGAATCATAAACATTAAACACTTGTCGAAGCTTCGTGTTGAAAAGCGTCCACTTTTCGTGGGGGTACGACGCTCATGGAATTGGTAAAGAAACGGCTTACGACGAAGGCCCGCGTCGAGGCCTCAAAAAAATGAGGACATTCCATGGAGCGTGGGGAGCAACGAGTATTAAATGAGGATCCGGATTTGGGTACAGTGAGCGGTCCTATCGAGAGAGAAATGGCGCCATTCAAAATTCATCGTACAAACTTACACCTTTTAACATTTAACAGATCATATTGATTGCTTCATTTATTACTTCCAAGAGATCATCATTTACAAAGTGATTTGCATACAAAAAAATTAAAAGGTTTATTAAAAGTGATGCAATTGATTCTGTTAGCATCACAATACAATTTTTAAATTACATTATTAATTACATTGCATTACATTACATTTACATTACATTATACAATTGTTTGCAATGTACATATAGTAAAATTGCGGAGGCTGTGCGTTTTCTTGTATGCATATACATGCTTTTCATGAAAAGCGCATAACGCTTGGATAGATAAGTTCATCAAGAAGATTGTCAACTGTATAATATGTAGTGGCAACAATTTAACAGTATAAACTTCGCACACTCACTCTCCATCTCGATCGGCCCACTTGGGAAACAGAACAAAACTGACATAGAAGATTGAAGGTGGGAGGATTCGCTCGACTTCTGTTCTCAAATCAAGATGTCGTCTGAACAAGAATGGCAATAAAAAGAGTGAAAGAGGAAAAAGGAGAATGAGAGAATAAATATAGGCACTATCGTCGGGCCCGAAACTAAACTTAACTGTATAATTATTATTACGTGCCCCGCTGAACTCTTGGTTTCGTGTCAGATGGGAAATAGCGCAGGAAGAGACCCTTACCTTCAAACTAAAACGCATTTCGTTCCATGGATTAAACTCGTTCTCAATCTCTTCCTTTAGCTACTTTGTTCCCTAATTTTGCATCAATCTATTAATAATTAATCAAGTATGGCCGAAAAGTGTCCTATTCTAAAAAAGACATGTATTATAAAAAAAACATGTAATGCGACACAATCCATGAAAATTTAACTGTAATTATAAATTAACTTCATCTTGTAACATTGCATCGTATTTCTGCATAAGAATGGATCTATTAGAATAAGGACCTTGTTTTTTTTTTAAATTTTAATACGTTTTACTCATTACTTTCTGAGTCAAAGGAACACGCAGCCTCTTATACTTTTATTGCCCTTATAGCATTGTAAAGTTGTACAGAGCGCGCTGCGTGTACGAGCATTGACTAGCATCGTATATATACACTTATACAGCATAGCATAACATAGGTAAGTGTGTTTATAGGTCAGTAGCACAGCCACAATACCAAGCCGCTTGGCAAAATCGTACATTACAGATCATGACGTCCATTGTTCTTGAACTTGTACATACATATACAAGTCCAGGTATACATTAAGCCACCTCACGTACGGAAATACAATCACCATACTTAAATTGTTAACGTCTAACATAAATTGCACGTAACTCTTATCACTTATCATGTTACGAGTACCAATGGTCGTAAATAATCGAAGAGAAAAACCCAGGCATTTTTTCTACTCACTTCTGATATACAGCCCTTTAATTCACATTTTTATATTATATTTTATATTAAATATTATATTTAATGTTAAAAATGTTTGCAAAATTAATATACTTTTAATATACATTTTGTAAAGTCATTTGCACATACCGTAAATTAAATTTAATATATTACCATATGTTTTAGAATTAATATAAAACCATATTAAACTTTGATCAGTTTTTTTAACAGTTTTATATTTTATATTATAAGATGTATTTTATATATTATATTATAAGATAAAATTTATCTGCTTATTTACAGAAAAAAAAATTTCTGGATTTTTTATGTGCTTATAAAAGCATAATGAGATTTACAAAAATTGTATGAAAAATAGTTTGAGGATTGAGGACCTATTGAGGGTTTTATGGAGCTATAAAATACCTGGATTTTGAATTCCAATTTTTAGAGTTTAGTATTTTATAGTGTTTGGTATTAGAGGGCATAAATCTTAAGGGGTCCATAATATAAGCTTTTTTTACCACCATACACATTTTTTTACGAGACAAACTTACGAAAAAAAGTCATGACTTTAAAAAATAAGTTTTAAAATACTTCATTGACTTGAATTATATTCCTATTTTGTGAAACAAGAACGAACGCACGCGCATTTACGTTCTTTTTCAATATTATTTAATTTATTATATTTTATTTCTCTAGTCGGTTAAAATCTAAGGTAAATTTGGTGAAAATGTCGAAAAATTCCAACGAAGCTTTGAAAACCTGTGAAATCGCTTAAAATTCGTGAAAATCTATTAAAATTTTTCAGAAACTTCTTGAGATTCTTTTAAATTCAATGATAACAATTTAAATTCATTTTGTATCCTTTAAAATCCATTAAAAGTATTAGAAATATCTAGAAATTCCATGAAATCCTTAAAAATTCTAGAAAAATTTTCAAACTCATAAATCTTCTGAAATCCACGTTAAAATTCGTGAAAATCACTAAAAATACCTAGAAACTTTTTAAAATTTAATGACAAACTTTAAAATCTCTTAAAATTTCCAGAAAAATTCTTGAAATTTTACGGTAACATTTAAAATCTTTTTATGTCTTTTGTATCCCTTAAAAATATTACATAAAAATCATATCAAATTCCATGAAATCCTTTAAAATTCTCACAAAATCGTACAAAATTCCTTAAAATTTCACAAAATATTCTAAAATCCTTTACAACTCTACAAAATCGTTTTAGTATCCTAAAAATCTCTTAAATTTCGTAAAAATCATTATCATAGAATTCTAAAGAATTTCAAGAAGTTTCTGGGAATTTAAAGAGATTTTCTCGAACTTTAAGAGATTTCGAAGGTTTTTCGCTCGGTTTTTTATGAAATTTTAAGAGATTTAGAAAGGTTTCTGGGATTTTAAGGGATTTTAAGTCGTCATGGAATTTTGAGAATTTTCGATATTTTATATTGTTCCTGAGAATTTTAAGGAACTTTAAATGTCATGGAATTTTCAAAAATTTTAGGATAATTGAGATGTGTTAATAACGTTTAAAAGACTTTATTGGCATTTTTAAGGATTTTATGAGATTTCTAATAATTTTAAGGGATTTCAAGAAAGTTTTCTGATTTTTAAAAGATTTTCAGGGTGTCTAGCGAACCGGAAAACCGTGAAAAACCGGAAAAATCCCGGGAATTTCATTAAGAACCAAGATTTTTTTTATTTTATTAAAAAATCGTCGTTTTCTGCCTTATTTTCTTTTTATTCTATTAGAAAACGAACACGAGATTTTTTTTTTTTTCTTATAACTTGAAATCATTCAAAAGTTTTTTAAAAATTCTAGGGAATTTTAAGGGATTTTAAATGTTTTCATGAAACTTCGAGGAATTTTAAGAAAACTCGAGAGATTTCTAATAATTTTAAGGGATTTTCCTCATAGTTTTCTGATTTTTAAAAGATTTTATGCAATTTGTAAGAATTTTATGGAATCTGACAAGATTTCTAATACTTTTAATGGATTTTTAAATGTTATCGTAGAATTTTAAAGAATTTGAACAAGTTTTTTGGTATTTTAAGGGATTTTAAATCTTTTCGTGGAATTTTCAGGATTTTCGAAATTTCATGTTTTCTGAGAATTTTAAGGGATTTCAAGAAAATTTTCTCATTTTTAAAAGATTTTATGCAATTTTTAAGAATTTTATGGAATCTGACGATATTTCTAATATTTTTAATGGATTTTTAAATGTTATCGTAGAATGTTAAAGAATTCGAACAAGTTTCTGATTTTTAAAAAATTTTGTGTAATTTTTAAGGATTTCATGGTATTTATTAATATTTCTAATATTTTAAATGATAAAAAGGTATTATTTTAATTGTTATAGAATTTTAAAGAATTTCAAGAAGTTTTTAGGAAATGAAAGAGATTTTCTCAAACTTTAAGAGATTTCGCAGATTTTTCGCTTGGTTTTTCGTGAAATTTTAGGATATTTAGAAAGGTTTTTGGGATTTTAAGGGACTTTAAATTTCATGGTATTTCAAAGTATTTTATGAGATTTCTAATAATTTTCAGGGATTTCAAGAAAGGTTTCTGATTTTTAAAAGATTTTATGCAATATTTTTAAATTTTTAAAGAATTTAAAGCATTTTTAAATGCTATCGTAGAGTGTGAAAGAATTCGAACAAGTTTCTGGGAATTTTAAAAGATTTTCAGGAACTTGAACTGATTTCAAGAGATATTTATAACTTTTAAAATATATTATGGAATTTAAAAGATTTAAAAATTTTTTAAATGTTTTTTTAAAAATCACAAAAAATCCAAATTCAAAAAAGGCATAAATTGGTCGGAAAGAAAAAACTTTAACCGGGAAAATCTGGAAACATCGAAAATGCACTATATATAGGGATATTAAATAAAAAAATATGAAATTGTTAAAATGTATATACTAAGCAATGGAACAATGATGGAATGTAATAAAATTCGATATAATTCCTAGATAAGTCACTGAAAATAAGATCAGTCACTAAAAATTCGTCTTAAAATGATTGTTATATCTCGTAGATTTTGATGTTGGTCAGGTTGAGATTGCGAGTCCTAATATTCTAAGAGCGAATCGATAATGGCGCAATCAGTCACAGCACGAAGAGTGTTATGTAAAATCGTCGACAAAACTGTGGCTAGCATCGATAAAAAGTGCAAGTCGATAGACCCTGTGGAGTCTGGTGCATACCTACTTGCCTATAGCACCGAGGAATTAGGCACTAGTCGCCCTGCCCGATTGATCACGATCGTGCCTCTTTAACGGCATTTCTTATATGTTTTCATTTGGTCTCGATCCCGTTTTCGTAATTTACTCACCTATAACTAGTTGCTAAACAATCCAGGGATTAAGTACATATTGTCTTATAGAATTTAACATTTTTCGTCACTTATGTTTTATGAGCAATCAACATTCTTGAGTAAATCTAACAATCATTTTTTTTAGCAGTATTATAGTTTTGAAATTTTTATTGTCTCTGGAGATCGTTCTACAACAAGTTCCTGTTGTTTTTAACTACATTTCATAATAATGTGAATTGAATTTGAAATTTTGAATTTGTTATCGTTATAATAATCATTTTGTCTCTATACAGATTGAAAATCTATAGTAATTTTAAGGAAATTTTATGGAATTTTTAAAGATTTAATGGGAGATTATAGGATTTTAAATGTTATTGTAGAATTTTAAAGAGTTTCAGGAATTTTCTGGGAATTTAAAAAATTTTTCAGGACTTTGATCAGATTTCAATCGGACTTCAAGGTACTTTTATTACTTTTAAAATATGTATTTTGTGGGGTTTAAATAAAGAATTTAAAACTTTATAGGGAATTTTATTGAGGAATTTCAAAAGCTTTTTAAGATTTTAAAAATATTTTGTAGAATTTACAAATGTTTCGAAGGTTTTCGTCAAATTTTAAGGAATTTCAAAAAATATTTCTGATTTATAAAAAATTTCGTAATATTTTTAAGGATTTCATGGAATTTGATGAATTTTTAATGATTTTAAGAGTTGAGAAATTTTCAAAGGTTGCTTAAAATTTTTAGAGATTTTCACTAATTTTAACATGGATTTCAAGAGATAATTAAAATACCTTTTTATCCTTTAAAATATAATAAAAATATTAGAAATATTAATAAATTCCATGAAATCCTTAAAAATTCCACAAAATCTTTTAAAAATCATTAAAAATCTCCTGAGTTTTCTCAGGAAAATTCCTTAAAATTATTAGAAATCTCTCGAGTTTTCTTAAAATTCCTCGAAGTTTCATGAAAACATTTAAAATCCCTTAAAATTCCCTAGAATTTTTAAAAAACTTTTGAATGATTTCAAGTTATAATAAAATAAGGCAGAAAACGACGATTTTTTAATAAAATAAGAAAAATCTTGGTTCTTAATGAAATTCCCGGTATTTTTCTGGTTTTTCCGGATCCAATAAAATTCACCGGTTTTTCCCGGTTTTCTGGTCCGCTAGACACCCTGAAAATCTTTTAAAAATCAGAAAACTTTCTTGAAATCCCTTAAAATTATTAGAAATCTCATAAAATTCCATAAAATCCTTAAAAATGCGAATAAAGTCTCTTAAGCGTTATTAACATCTCTCAATTATCTTAAAATTCTTGAAAATTCCATGACAGTTAAATTCCCTTAAAATACCAGAAACCTTTCTAAATCTCTTAAAATTTCACGAAAATCTCGTCAGATTCTATAAAATTCTTAAAAATTGCATAAAATCTTTTAAAAATAAGAAAACTTTCTTGAAATCCCTTAAAATTCTCAGAAAACATAAAATTTCGAAAATCCTCAAATTTCCACGAGAAGATTTAAAATCCCTTAAAATACCCAAAAAACATTTAAAAATCCATTAAAAGTATTAGAAATCTTGTCAGATTTCATAAAATTCTTAAAAAATGCATAAAATCTTTTAAAAATCAGAAAATTATCTTGAAATCCCTTAAAATTATTAGAAATCTCTCGAATTTTCTTAAAATTCCTTGAAGTTTCATGAAAACATTTAAAATCCCTCAAAAATTTCTTAGTTATTAAAAACTTTTGAATGACTTGAAGTCAAAGAAACAATCACGTATTGGTTTTCTAATAAAATAAATAGTATAAAAAGAAAATAAAGCAGAAAAACGTGGATTTTTCAATAAACTAAAAAAATTCTTGGTTCTTAATGAAATTCCTGGATTTTTTCCGGTTTCCCGGTCTGCTAGACACTCTGCATCAGTTTCATTAGTAATATAATTCTTGTCCGAAAAGACATGTGATTCAGCAATGAATAGTGGCCTATACGAGTTCGTTGCACTGCATTGCAACATTAATTACGCTAGTCTGTTCTGCAAGTGCTCACAAAAATGGGCAATAGGGGACATTCGACACACCGTCGACCAGATAGTCTCTTACCCAATAAATCCAGGGACAATAACGGATATATCGATTACAAGTCATTATTCGCATTTGCTTTACAAATATAAATAATATTACACCTTTTTGTAATAGATTCTACACTATACATAACAATTATGCAGGACGTAATCAATCATCAGTCATAAGTGATTAAAAAATAATAAAATGGATTAAAAAATGATGATATAACAACTAACTAAAATTTATTAGCATTTATATCATTCAATGATTAATCTAGATTATTATATATATATATATATATATATATATATATACTCATATCCTTCAACATCTCATATATTAAAAGAACTATGCTGCGTGCTATTCATTGTTTTCTTCGTTTTATGGTAATTTCTAAGAAGGAATTCCTTTTATATAATTATAAAATTTATATATGTTAAAAATAAGTATTCTATAGAAAAATAAAGAGAAATAAATAGATTTTTTGTACAATTCGCTTGAATTGTCTCGTTGGCGTAACGAAACCATTTTCTCACTTGAATCAAAATCGTGAAAAGAGAAAATAAAAGTCTTTTACGCCAGAACTAGGAACATTAGTAGAATTGTTTGAAACATTCGGAGTCCCAGAAGAATTACGCGTTTGAACTCAATAGCCAAGAAACCTTGACATCTGTGCTTGACATTTCATGATGATATTCGTCTTTTAAGAAAAAAGTACTTTTGCTGAAAAATTAAGTAATAAATATTAATAGTAGTCAATATTAATGTATTATAATATTAATATATTACCTTAAGATTATTCTAGCCATTCTTCAAAACACTTTATACATATTCTATCCCTAAAATTCGATCTGCTGTAAAAAAAAATGTTTGTTTATCAAATAAATCGATGATACATAACAAAATTTAGGTTCGCGGATGCTCAGGCAATTATAATTTGATAATTACCTTCCGGTTTCGAAATATTCTCTGCTAGGTCATTAAGCACACTTGAAGACCTATTTACAAGTGGGTTTCGGATCTTTTTATTGAGATTTACTTTTACTCGAAGCCTCTTGCGAAGACGGCCTACATTTTGAAGAAAACGTTGAAAAAAAAATAGTGGGGGAAGTATAAGAAACATGGAAAGATTTAGTGAGGTGGGCCCTTAAGCTATAAATGTATAGTACTTGAATAATAAGGCACAGATTAGATTAATATCGAAGTCCCACGTGGAAATCCGAGAAGTCGAGATTCTCACATGAAATTATCTCAACACAATGTAGGTTTACTGAAGAGAATTAAAAAATCATAATTACGACTAAATGCATTAATAACTGTTCAGTGTGGTCCTATATATGGTGAAAAACACAAATACATATACATACAATGGATGCTAATAAGTTTAGAGAATTTTTTTAAGTGAATAATGCGGCATGTGGTCAGACATTATGGAGATTGATGCTTCAACGGGAAATCGAATTTTGAGATTATTTCTTCACTGGCACCAAATATTTTTAGTAAAGATTAATTACCACCTCTCTTTCAAATTGTATATACATATTATATACTAAAAAAATTTTCTTTGAAAAAAAGAATCATTCTATAAGAAAATGTAAACATTAAACAAATTCTACATAACATTATAGGTTTAAAATAGTTATTTATTTTTAAACAATAGGAGACACTGAAATAGCAACGATGTCACGATTTTGCAGGAGTTTTTGCACATTGCATCAAGAAAAAGACCGCGAAGGCACTGATGTGTGTCCAACCATAAAGTGACTCTAGCCGTTGAAATTATCACTTCGTTACGCCTATATCTCCAAAACCCTAATAATTACTCAAACAATTAAAGTTTACTTTTTATTACTTTTCATTCCAACTGCAACAAATTTGAGTATTGCTATTTTTCAACAGGTTTTTTCATTTTTAGGGTGTCTATAGTGATCAGGAAATTTGAAATTGAATTGAATTTGGATTTTTTATGATTTTTGAAAAAACATTTTAAAATGTTTAAATCCCTCAATAAAATACCATGAAAAATTTTTAAATCTTTTAAAACCCATAAAATATTTTAAAAGTTATAAAAATGTCTTGAAATCAATTCAAATTCGTGAAAACCTTTTAAAATACCCAGAAACTTGTTCGAATTCTTTAACATTCTACGATAACATTTAAAAATCCTTTAAATCCGTTAAAAATCCATTAAAAGTATGAGAAATCTCGTCAGATTCCATAACATTTTTAGAAATTGCATAAAATCTTTTAAAAATCAGAAAAAACTCTTGAAACCCCTTAAAATTATTAGAAATCTCATAAAATTTCATAAAATCCTTAAAAATGCAAATAAAGCCTTTTAAAAGTCATTAAAATCTCTTAATTTTCCTAAAATTTCTTGGAAATTCCATGATATTTAAAGTCCCTTAAAATTCTCAGAATAAAGAAAATTACAAAATTTTAAAATTTCGAAAAGTCTCAAAATACCACAAGACTTAAAATCCCAGAAACCTTTCTAAATCTCTTAAAATTTCATGAAAAACCTTCAAAATCTCTTAAAGTTCGAGAAAATCCCTTTAAATTCCCAGAAACTTTTTGAAATTCTTTAAAATTCTATGATAATAATTAAAATACCTTTTTATCCTTTAAAATATAATAAAAATATTAGAAATATCAATAAATTTGATGATTTTCTGCCGGTCATTTCCAGTCATTTGTCGGTCAAATTTTTTTTCCTACGACCAATTTATAGTTACCTTTTTATGATTTTTGAAAAAAAAAAGTCGAAAAAATAATTGAGAATTTTTAATTCTTGAAATATAAAATCTTGTAATTCTTTATCTAATTTCAAGAATCTTCATGAGTTTTATCAAATTCCTTAAAATGACTTTATTATCCTTCAGAATTTGGTGAAATTCCTTTAAATTTCGTAAATTCACTTGATATTTCTAAAAATTACTTAAAATTACTTAAAATCTTATAAAGTCTTATCATATCTCTTAAAATTACTCAAAGTTCCATGAAATTTAGTTAAATTCTTGAAAATCCAGTATAATATCACCAAATCCTTTAAAGTTTCTGCATTTCTGGAAATAAATTTTTTTCAAATTACTCAATATCTCATAAAATATCTTAAAGTTGCTTAAAACTACTTAGGATCTCCCAAAATAACATCAAGTCCCATAAAATTACTTAAAATCCTATGACATCCCTTAAGTATCGTTAAAATAACTTAATATCCTATGAAACACTGTACAATCTCTGAAAATTACTTAAAATTTCATAAAATTACTCGAAATACCGTAATATCACTTAATATTTCTAAAATCTCAATATATTTCGTAAAGCCATTTTAAATTCCTTAACATTTTTCAAAATTCCATAAAATCTCATTAAATCTCTCAAAATACCTTAAAATTCAATGAAATTTCGTAAATGTCTAAAAGTTTCTCAAATTACTTAAAATTCCACAAAATATATAGTCAAATTCCTTAAAATTACTTTATAATCCTTTAAAATCTCATAATTTTTCCAAAAAAAATATGAGATTGAAAAAATTATGGAATTTCAAAAGTATGCAAAATATTTCAGAGATTTTAATTTTTCAAATATAAAAATTTGTAATTCCTAGTCTAATTTTAGGAATATCAATAAATTTGTAAAACGCTTTTAAATTTCTTAAAATTATTCAAAGTCCCATTAAATCCTACTAAAACCCTCAAAATATGTATCTAAAAACCCAATGAGTTTTTGTGAAATTCCTTTAAATACTTTAAAAGTTTTTAAAATCACTTAAAATGACACAAAATATCGTTAAATCCTCAAAAAATTTCTCGAACATTTTTAACAGATTTTAGGACTTTACCGATATTAAATATTTTTTACATTTTTCTTACATGAATAGAGAACTAAAATATGGTTTACAACTTAAAATATTATATATATTTCGTGGTCCAGGAGAATCTTTGAGGATCACCTCAATATTTTTGAAGGTCGTGGTTCCTCGCATTATTCTTTTATCTGATGCCGTGCACTTGTCTGGAGATACAATGGGAGACCGGAATTTTGACGAATTGAGGGTGCAATCCTTCGTGCTTTACCGTATTACATCTTTAACTTCCTGGCTTACTGAAGTTCCGAACCCCCGTTGCGTGGCAACTGTTTACAATTCAATTTTTGGCCACAAACTACGCAAGGTGCTTTACAGCCCCTGACAGGTAGCTTCAACCTGCGGTGCACCGGAATTTCGTAACCGAATCTAATTGACAATTTAACTCCCAAAGCACAACTGAGAAAACTTGTATTTCAATGTCCTTTGGCCCAAGATGAAATACCACCGTATTCTCTAAAATCCCAGCGTGACATTTTTATTTACCTTTTTTTACCACACCTTTTAAGGGTGTCAGAGCCAAGTTTTAATCTAAAAATTCCATTTCTTCATTTTACTCAACAAATATTAAATTTATAATTTTTTCCCTCTGTAGAATTAATAAATTTTTAACTTAGATTTTGATTTCTTCGTTTTATGCAAAAAGTATCGAAACCAAATATTTTTTCGCTCTGTAAGCAGTCTTATATTTGAAGAAAGATTAGCGCTACAGAATGAAAAAATGTTTATCTATAATTTTCGTTGAGTAAAATGGAGAATAGAATTTACACTTGGATCCAACGCCCTTAAAAAATATTTCTGGATTTAATTTAATAACACTAAAGAAAAAACTTGGACAAAATTGTTCATTTTAGAGTTAATAAATTTGAAGTGCATGAAAGCTATTCGAATTCATTAGAAATGAAAACAATCAAAGTCAAAGAAGCTGACCTCAAAATAATTTCAGACTCTAGCGAATTAAAGAAATTTCCAGGGGTTTCAAATGGAATTTAAAAAGATTTAAAAATATTAAAAAGTATAGAAGAAGAAGAAAGAAAAAAGTATTAAAGAAATTAAACTATACACTAAAAAGAAACCAGTTGATTTAAAGGCGTTGGACACAAAAGTTAAGCTCGAAATTCAATTCTCCATTTTACTCAACGAAAAGTATAGATAAATATTTTTTTCGCTCTGTAGCACTAATATTTTTTCAAATATAAGACTGCGTACAGAGCGAAAAAATATTTAGTTTCGATAATTTTTGCACCAAACAAAGAATTCAAAATCTGACTTCAAAATTCAATATTTTCATTTTACTTAAAAAATATTTGAATTAAATATTTCCTCGCTCTGTAAATTGATTAATTCTATAGAGGGAAAAAATTCCAAATTTAATATTAGTTGAGTAAAATGAAGAAATCGAATTTTTAGATTAGAACTTGGTAACAATACCCTTGTATAAAAGATAAATACTATAAAATAGTCAGAATTATTATTATAAATATTTTCGTTCTGGAATGTTTAGATCTTGGAAGAACGATGAAGAAGTAGGTATATACATATAATTAATTTCTCTTGAGTAAAGGAGTTTACAGCCGGCGCAATTAATAAACACGTATGTTCTTTAGGATATGTGTAATTTTGCACGCGTGTGGCCAGGTAGGAATTTCTCTCGGTTCTAGTAAAATAACTGCTCCCGCAGATCATCATCGTAGTCCTAGTCGTCGTCATTCACTTTCATTTCAAATCGCTGGTGCGTTCTACCTCGGCAACGAGCCACTAATTAATGAATTATTATCGCCAGGGGCCTCAAATAGCTCTTGAATTATTTATAAAAAGAAGCACCAACCGAACCCGTACACTTTCCTACTAACAACTATTTCAATGTGATAGCATCTATGGGAAATGCTTAGAAAAATTATATACATTATCATGTGATCATCGTTTAATCAAGAAAGTTCAAAATCTAAAACAAAGTAGCAGATTGGCAAGCAGCGAGTATATAATTAAATTGTAATTTCTTTTGACTTTCTTCAATTTTTGTAAAATTAATTGGAATACACTTGAATTGGTTTTAATTAGGTACTTTGATTTCGTCAGTTTTGGCTAAAAAATATATTTTGCTTTTAATCCAATTCTTTTGAATTATTTCCAAACGATTTTAATTGTTTTGAATTATAATCTACAATTCGTTAAAATGTGACTATAATCTCTGTTTAAAGAAGTCTCAAGACTTTCAAGACCAGCAAGTCCCATTAGTGGGTGCGTTGAGCTAGTTTACGTGAGCATCTTCACTTTTACCACGAGGCACCAGAAATAAGCGGCTCACCGATTTTCGCGTTTTACCCAGACCTGGAAGTTTCAGGTGGACGAGACGGAGGAACTTCGTTCACTCGTTGTTTTGCTTTCTCTTTCGGGAGTGGCATGCTCTAGTTCACCTCACTAGTTTGAAGGCGTCCAATCGTCCATCCGTCCATCTCTCTATCATTTTTATATCTAATCCTTTACCACTATACTTTGATTCTGGACGATCTACTAAACATAAAACAAGATGCCGTCGAACACAATTTTAAGTTTTATAAACTGAAAATTAAAATCTCTGTGTTTTTAGCCAACATTGATTTTCGAAGAATGATCACTCAAATATAAACAAAATTAACTAATTTTATTCCCCTACGAAAGGTTACTTTTTAAATGCATAAAGAACTGCTATAATTTATATATTTTTATTATAATTGTACAACAAGATTTCATTTTAAAAAATATACTCTTTAGATAATATGTGAATGATAGTTCATTGAATTTTTGATATAATTATTCCTAAAATTAGTACATTTTCACAAAGCATTTGCAAAGTCTGAACACTATTTTTAAAAAACTTCAGTCTAAATATACCTCACAACTTGGAATGTCTAATTCTAAAGATAAATATTGTTCAAAAATTACGACAAACGATTTTTTCTATTCAAGTAATTCATTCTTATTATGTTTTCTTATTTTTATGTTATCTTATTATGTTCTTATTATGTAATTTTTATGTTCACTAATGAAAAATATTAAATATTAGAATAGAATAAGTACAATATATAAACTTTCATAAATTATCAACAATCATCTAAACTCTAAATGTAAATTTCAATAAAGCTCAGCATTTATTTTGCACTCTCTGCTTGTGCGAAGAAATGCACAGTAACTAATTTTTTTTTCATATCCCCAATAAATATTTCCTGTCTTTTGCAAATTTCTTATATGTATGCTACTAATCTAGAATATGGAATGAACATTTGTAAAATGTATAATTGTAAAAACACTGCACTAAATTTGAATATAGTGCTATGTACCGCAAAGTAGTTCAAATGACAACAAGCGTATCCCAATAATTAATTGCAATAGATAATTCAAAGTACTAGAGTTGAGAAGTTTCATATAAATTAACGTATAAATTAAAAATATTTGCTACTATTTGCTATAATAACCCAAATTACAATCTTTAAATTTTGTGTACTCAATGAATTGTTGTAAACTGAGAATTATTAGCCTCTTCTTGATAAATATAGTGAAATTCCATATGCAGATTCCTGTTGCTAACCTTCAAGAGTAGTACTTTTTGATTTCCTTTAAAAGAGGAGTCTCAGTCAGCTCATTTATCTCTACGAATCTTTTGTTTGCCCTACTAAAGTAGTAAATATCGCCAGTATAAATATCAAACCATAGTGCGTGAATGTGAAGGTCGTGTCTTTCCAATCGTTTTTTCAAAAAACCGTACGATGCCACATTTTGAAGCTGTTGTAATGTGTTGATCTAGAATATTTAATTGTTTTAAAGAACTAATGACTGGGAAGTTCAATTTTCTTTAAATAAATTATAAGCTTTATCAATATTATGAAGACTGATGTCATTTTCAGTCATAAGTGTAAGCAATTAATCAAACACCCTCTCTATGGATTACTGACCTGTGATAATTTGTCCTGTATGGAAAACTTATTTTCCGGATCTATATAAGCTACAAATTTTCTCAAAGGCGTCTCTGCTTGAAACAGGGTTGGCGCTTGAAATCCAGTAATTTCCAGTTGCTGAAATTTTGCTAAACTGCTACTACCATGAGCGCAAAGCCACGCTCTTAAAGGTGATATTCTTCTATTCGTCTGGAAGATAAAGAATCATTCAAATAAGTTATAAAATAAAATAAAATAAAATAAAATAAAATAAAATAAAATATAAAAAAAATACTCAAATTACTTACTTGTGATGCAAATTCTTCATCCTTTAATGCGTACAACAAATTCATGGCTTTACAATCGCTATGTCCACAAACTATAACGTGCCTTATATCGTTAACGACACATCCCAGTTCCAATGCAGCGGGTTCACACATTGTTAATTCATCCGCAAAATGCTGCGAATGTGGAACTATATTTCCAGCGTTTCTCACTGGAAGAAAAAACATCTATTATGAATAAACTCCTTTACCGTCACCTTGAACGTATTAAGTACTATCGAAATTTTCTGTGTTTAAAGCTAACCTGAATGCTGATGTGACGATGTTAAAAAAAAAATGTTACGTTATCTCACAAAAGTCAAGGCGACGCAAGGATCTTTGAGATGCAAATAATAGAGCCGAAGTCGTACCGACAAACATATCGCCAACGTTTGTTTCCGTAAATCTAGTAGGGATCATCCTAGAGTCCATACAGGTAAAGAACACCGCCTTTGGCTGTGATAAGAAAAAAAATAGACATTAGTAATCAAACAAAGTAATTCATTGTATGGCTATAGAGCGAAAAAATGTTATCTTTTATTACTTTTTGCGTAAAAAACAAGTTTGAAATATAACTAAAATTAAATTTATTCATCTGATGTAAAAATGATTAAATTATAAATTTTTCGCTCCATACCTCAACGTAAAACAGCTGTTATCAGAATCAAATATTATTTATGAAGTTGTGTTTTTAAATTGACCCTTGCTTGCCAAACTGGGGTGGATTACACCCCAGTCTTTTTTTCTCTTGATTTAAAGTATCGAAAGGTGAAGGAAATCGCTTTAAATCAATTGATTTAAAGCAAATATTAATATTTGTTAATAATTCGAGACAAACAAATTGTCAATAAAGCAAAATATCCAAGAGTTCATTTTTTATTGCAGATTTTATGGCTGGGGTGACCGACATTCCAATTTGGCAAGCGTTTTTTACTCCGCGAAGATGTGGCAAGTAATGGTTAATCTTCATTAAATAACTAGTGATTCTTAAAATATTTTATATGACGTGTAACTAACCTCTGGATGGTCTCGAACTTTTTCAAATTGTTTTACCATTCCTTCTCTGTGACAATTGCGATATTTCATGACTCCTTTCAGTATTCTGTCCATATTTTATTTTGTGTAATTAATATAAATTCTAGATAAATAATAAAAGTTACTAAAACTATTCTAGAACTGCTGGACTTGGTGGACTTTAGACAAAGTTTTCCATTTACGCAACGTATTTCCAGGACGTATATTTCAGGACGTATTTCAGCAAACACTTTAAAGTGATTCCAATGTTTACTACCTTATAATCTTATATCAGTGATTAAAACAAATTAGCACAGGAAATTATTTGACTTTTGTTACAAAGAGAGTGTACGTAAATATAAACAATAAAAACTTTAAATTTTAAAGGTACATATGTGTTACTTATCATATGAGCAATGTATTTAAATTTGCTCGGAAGGTGTAGTAGAATTCTACATTATCAACTTATAATCAAGTCATATGTCTGCATATGTATATGTATTTGTATATATGTAGTAAATATGAAACAGCTGATCCGTTCAGATAATTTAGAGTAATTTAGAGACAAAAAGTAAGAATAGTTCTTTTTTTATACGACTTTCAAAAATAATTTAATGAAAAGAACGAAATAATAAAAAAGTCTTTAGATTCTTCAAATTTCTGAACTGATTGAAATTATTAACCGAAATTATCTATATTTTCATCACGGTTTTTCGTTCGAAACAATTTTTTTTAGTATTTTTATATTGTTCCGAATTTTTTTATTTTAGAAGAAATCGACAAAGGTACCAAAAATATAATTGGTAAGTTTAGTTACGTTTTCAGTTTTTGGAGTCGTTTGTAAACTCAACTGAACAGAAGATAAACAAATTCTTGTTTATCTTGTAAATTATTATATTATTGGTGTGAAAAATGCACAGAATATAAGTATTGTAATATTAATCATTTTTCTTAAGGGAATAGAATCCAAGTTCTAACTTCAAAATAGAGGCAAATGTCTAAATTAATTCCTTATTTTTATTTAGGTAAAGAAGAAAAGATTGAAGTTTGAGGTTAGAACTTGAATCCAATCCCTGTTGAAAATTATGGAGTTTCAATTATTAAACATATTTATATGTTATAAATTAAACTTAACATACCTCTTCTTCAGGTAACAAAACTCATGATTTAATTCGGAGGATAAATAAATAAATATGGCTCAGCAAGACTACTCGAAAATCCACTATAAAAAATGCAGATATCCTGCTTGTAACCTTACATCTCGAGATGGAGTTCCTGGACTGACTTTTCATGCATTTCCCGTTCGACAGTCGGATCGTTGCATAAAATGGTTGGTCAACTGTGGATTAGATGATTGGGTGGAAATGTCTGAAAAAGAACTGAAGCTGCGCTACATTTGCAGTAGGCATTTCTCAGAAGACAATTTTTACGCCACAGGTCGATTAAAGCGAGAAGCCGTTCCGATAATCCTAGGCTTAGACAATTCAAATTTGAAGGAAAATAAAAAAGGTAATAAAATGCGCAGGGTAGTTTCATCAGAAGTAGATCTATTAAAAAAACAAATTGAGAAGCTGGAAGCCAAGTTTGAGAAGGAAAGACAAAAGAAATTGGAAATTCGCGCGAAATTATGCGCAACGAGAGTTGCATTGTCTAGACTGAAAACTAAGCTCTTCGAAGGGACTTTCCAAGACATTTATTTAAATAAAGCTTTGGCGAACAAACTTGAAGGTTTTGTGTTGACTTTCATACGTATGCAGTTGTTTCACAAACCATCTACCTGTTATACTACTGACGAGCAACGATTGTGCATGATGATGCACTGCATTTCACCTGCTCTGTACTCCAAAATGCGCGACGATTTTAAGTTTGTTCTTCCAAATGAAATCACCATGGTTCGGTGGTTTAACAAACTTAACATCTCACCGAAGAAGGCGAATTTGTCGGGATCTTTCAACTTCGAGAAGATAGAGCAAATGTTAAAAGATGAACATGAAAGCAGATTAATTACTGCATCGAAAGAGGAAGACCACCAAGAAAATATGACAGATGCTCGATTAAACCAATTTGTGAATGGAAAGGAATCAGAAGATGTAGAAATGGACGGTTACGACAAAGAGGAATCTGAAGAGTTGGAGGAAGAGGAATCAGATGAAGAGGTCAAGTATTCAGAAGAACAGATGCAACGATTAACTGAACAGCATCTACAAGCATTAGAAGACGAGGAAGGACATATGCAAGCTTTGGAGGAAGAACATCTACAAGAATATCCAGAGGAGTACCTTGAATCTTTAGATGACGAGGGACAGGAAGGAGAGATGATTTATCAGGAGGAAAATGTGTCGGTACCCCTGGAAGGAGAGGCTGATGATTCGGAATATATTTCAGTGGCCTATTACGAAAGGAGAGATGATGGAGCACTGACGCCTATGTCTCACATAGAGGAAAGAGACGAAGCTCAAAGGTTATCGGATGTCCTTCATCAGCAGGATGATGAGGTAAATGATCAAGAGTACGGTACAGTGGAAGTAATAGAAGAAATTGATGGCGAATTAGATGTTTCGGAAGTTATAGAAGAATCAGAGGAGTATATCACTAAACAACAAATTTAAATTGTTTCTTGAAAACGATGCAAGTCGGTTTTGATTTTGTAATTTGGAAAAGCAGCTTAGATTTTTCTAAGAATAGCTTGTATAATATTTTCTTGGAAAAAGAAAGATATTTTCTAAAATTATTGAAAATACATTCAACCAGGTTATTAAGCAATTATATTTGAAAATACTTTTTTTTATTTTTCATTAAAGGTCAAAATAGGAAAATAATATATTATTGTTGATTGAAAATTGAAAATTTCGAATTTTTATCGAAATGACTAAACACATTGCATATGATATATATATACATATATATAGCGATATGAGTCGAAAATACATATATAATGAATATGGCTGTATCAGGCTGTATAAGAAAATAATCTAGGTAAACTATGTTTAAAATCGTTTTTTGTTAATATGAATAATATAAATAAAAATGCATATTTGTAATAATTTTTACCGTTTTCTTATTGTCAACAATTCAAAATTCTCTGTACATATTCGCATTCGCAAAAAATCCGAAGATTCTGAAATTTCCGCAGACATTAAGAATATAACTGCAGATAAATAAAAATGACGTTAGACATAAAAAACTTATTTTTTGAAGTGTTTAAAATATTACCACAGTCACAGATATGTTTTTTTCTAGAATTATCTTTTTAAAAAATAGCAGAGTTTATACCTCTTTTTTCAAATTAAATTATTTATCGACAGGGCCGTACTTAGATTTGTGGGGCCCTGGGGCCAGCATTTGGTGGGGACCCCTAAAATTTTCTGGATATAAACAAGAATAAAGTGTAACAATATCATCACAATTTATATCGCGATGAATGCCGCTTTTCGAACTGAGAAGCATTAGTCTGGCATTAGATTTTATAAGCGTTCTTACTTCATTTATGGGGGCCATGGCCCCTATAATAAAGACGGCCCTGTTTATAGATAAGGCAGGAACCAATGGAACCAGCAGAGAAACGAAACATAAAACACCGTAAACACACATGGTGAATAACAGTGAATAAAAAGTTCGTTAATTTAGAGGATTTATTTAAAAAGTAAACTACAAAAGAAAGGTGAGTAGTGTCATAAATTTAAAATACTTTATTTCAATCAATTATGATTACGTTTTTCGTTACTTTCATTACTTATATCCTTTTCCTGCAGCATTTTAAAGTTGTCAAAATCTTCTAGGTTAGATTTGACCAGTGCACGTGTCCAGAGTTTATTTATTATTAGATAGAATGTTTAGAACATTGTAGTGAAATTTGTAATTCATTGCTAAATTTTCATTCATTTACGTGTGTAATAAAATAATCTAGTTTGAAAATACAATAAGTATACCTTTATTTCAATTCTTTCAAAAAGCTTGGAATCCCTTAAATATTCGTTTTGAAAGTATATTTCATTCAAATTTAATTAATTATTTTGTTGTAAACACCAATTTTGCTTTTAGATCGCTTTCAATATGAAGCTAAAGAAGGAAAACGTACCATCAAAGAAATCAAAGAAAAGTGAATCTTCAGCATTGTTGAAAAAGAAAAAGAAACTCAGTACAGTTACCATGGATGAATTTCTCGAGCAGGATTTCGAGGACAATGATGAGAGTGAAAATGACGTTTCTGAAAAGCAAATGAGTGAGTTATTTATAAATTTTTTAGACTAAAGGCTAAGTGATTTACGAATTTCAATAAACTTATTTTATGTAACAAATTATTTACAGATGAATCAGATGTTGAAGCTGAAGGTTCAGACGTTGAAGCTGAAGATTCAGATAGTGGAGACAGCAATCTGGATCCAAAAGAACATAAAAAGTCGTTAAAGAAATTAAAAGATACTGATCCAGACTTTTATTCATTCTTAAAACAAAATGATACTAATCTTCTTGACTTCGATATGTCAGAGGACGGCTCTGATGACGAGGATGATTCAAGACATATCCCAGACGGAAGTCTTGAGGTAAAATATACAGAAAAAAAATTAAGCTACATGGCTTTCAAAATATATAATTGTATTTATTACAATTCATTTAATTGCTCTATTTTGTAGGTTGCTAGTGATGAAAGCGACTACGAGCCCGAAGAAGGAGAAGAAAGTTCTGCTGATGGTGCTACAAAAGTTACGCTAAAACTAATAAAATCATGGCAAGATAGCCTACAAAAAGACAAGTATACTTCTTATATTTTATCTTTGTCCTGTAAAAGTTCATATATAAAGGCAACTAAATTTATTCTTTATTTTAGGACTGCAAAAACTATCAAAATAGCCGTTGACGTTTTTCACGCAGCTATAGCAACTCTTACAGATAAAATGGATGAGGAAACAAGTAAAGAACCTTCACTGTACAAAGTCGAAGGCAGTGCAGGTAAATTTGATTTTAAATCCTTTTATCACACAATAAATCTATTTGTTTATTTAACGATATTTTTTTATGTTGATTAACAAAATTTTTAATTATTTTGATTAATTTCAGTTTTCAATGGAGTAGTTCAGATGTGTGTAATAAATTTGCCTGAAGCGTTCAAAAGATTTCTGAATCTTGGTACTCAGACTCGCTTTGAAGCTCATAAGGCAAAGAAATTCGTTAAAGTAAAAGGCACATTGAAGTCGTACCTCACAGATCTAATCAAGGTATAATTTTTAAAATAAATATAAATATATTATTATTTAAACACATATTGCTAATCCCTATCATTATTTCTAGCTCTTACGATGTGTGACATCTGAGGATATTATCACCCCCCTTCTGAAACATCTTCATCAAATGTTGCCCTACACTCAATGTTATTCTTCCCTCCGAAAACCACTTTTAAGAGTATTATTGAAATTTTGGTCGGCGGGAGAAGAAACCGTCAGAGTAGTGGCTTTCCTCTGCATTCTTCAAATGGCAACAAGTCAAAAAGAATCCGTCCTCGAAACTCTTCTTAAGGTAATAATCAGTTTAACTTAATTGAATGCAAAAGATCTTACATAAGTTCTATAATCGGTATTCAAATTTATGTCCTGTAGAAAATTAGAGAATATTTGGCAGTTTATTATAATTCTTTTGCTTTTTTTCAGACGATGTATATCAAATATGTGCAAAACTCAAACTTCGTTTCGCCTACACTTTTACCCGGAATCAATTTTATGAGACACTCTTTGACTGAAATTTATTTGTTGGATAGCAATTTTGCCTACAGTCACGCTTTCTTGTTTGTTCGTCAGCTTGCTATTCATTTAAGGAATGCTATGACTTTAAAGAAAAAGGTAAGATTTTTAATACATAGCAAATACATTTTAATTAAAAAATATGCATGAATTGATTAATAAAAAGAAATGTTTATTATAGGAAAACTTCAAAACTGTTTACAACTGGCAGTACATCAATTCTCTCAGATTTTGGGCAGAGTTGATAGCGCATTCAAAGCCAGGATCGATGATGAGGCAACTTCTTTATCCACTTGTACAAGTAAGTTTCTTTGTCAATTAATAAGATATATTATTAAAAATTATTATTTTAATTGAATGCAAATAACAAATTTCGATTATTTGTTACAGATTATTATTGGAACAATAAAAATGGTTCCAACTTCTCAATATTATCCATTGCGATTCCACTGTGTTAAAATGCTAATTGATATAGCGAATGAAACAGGAACATTTATACCGATATTGCCTTTCTTACTTGAGGTAAATTATTTTTATATATTATAATGTACATTCTCTGCTTATAAAAAATTAGATTTAATTAAAAGGATATTTGTTAATCTTTTAGGTGTTGAACCACTATGATTTCAATAAGAAGCACAAAGTAGCAGCAATGAAACCAATGTCGTTAATTTGCTTGTTGAGAGTGTCGAAGAGTCAACAGCAAGAGAATACTTTCAAAGACAGTATTCTTGAAACAATTTACGAACTCACTTTGGAAAATGCAGCAAACGAGAGTTACAAAGTATATTTTCCAGATGCTTACATTCCTTGTGTCATTCAGGTAATTATCATTTTATTTACAACTTGTAAAACATTAAGTTTGAAATATTGAATTTAAAACTAACAATGGAAACTCAATTTGCAGCTGAAAGCCTTCCTGAAGAAATGCAATGTAGCAAATTACTCTCGAAAGATCAAACAACTTCTAGAAAAGATTGAGGAAAACCGAAAATTCATCGAACAGGAACGCAGCAAAGCAACTTTCGATTTCAAGAACTTGAAAGAAATCAAAAACTGGGAAACCAGGATGGAAAGTGAACGAACACCTCTCGTCAAGTTTTACGATTCTTGGAAAAAGGTCTATCACGCACAAAAAATGAAGCTACTCACGCAAAACGATGAGATAGCTGATTATAAATTACCCTCTATAAGAAGATCGAAAGGAAATAAGAGAGGCGCAGGAAGTGATTACGACAGTGATCTCGATATGCCTGTTGAAGAATTTGAAAGATTACAAAACAAGAAACAGAAGAAGACGAAGAAAGTTAAGAAGGCGGATTATGTGGAGGAGGATCTTCCCAGAGATAATACTGATATCGTGAAAGATATGAAGATGGATGATTGGGACTGAGATTTTTGACGATGAAAAAAAATTTTGTGAGCAACTTAAATCTAATTATGTACAAAATAATAGATCATAATTGTCGTAGAAATTTTGTCTTTTATTTGGAATTTGTTTTTATAAATTTTTATCCAAATCTACCCTTTTCTTTCTTTTCAGTAATCTAAAGTTCTGCTACTTTTCTTAAATACTTTTATTTTTATCCAAATTTATCCTTCAAGGATAGATATGGATAGAACGGGATATATAGTAAAATTCTGTTTAATTTTCTACCTTTTTAAAAAAAGTCTTTTTATTTGCAGCAGGATAATCAAATTTATTAATTACATACTTGAAACTCCTGACAGATATTCGACCAAGATATGATATTGCATGAGGAAGAGTATGATATAATCCTTTTTTTTCTAAATTCGATCTACAAGGCACCCATGAACGACTGACGACCGATTCTATAAGGTGTCGTTTTCCGGTGATCTATTTTTACCGTGCGCCGACCAAGCAGTCGGGAAGTTGGAAGCATTGCTTAGGCGTGATTACAAAGCCCATCCCGGTGTTACAATTTGTCGACATGTAAAGTGAAAGTCCAGTCCAGGTTTCGTGCATCCGCAAAATCGTGTTTCTTCGACCCTGAATTCATCTTCAACCTTTCATCATCGTCATTGGAACTGACTTCCGGTGGAGTTCACAACTCATGCTCATTCGCATATGCAGCGCTTGTATGTATTCGGAAATTTTATAAATATTCCTTTAAAACAGTTCTTCCAGCAAAAACCAGAAAAGAAAAAAGTGTTAAAGATCAAAGAGGATTAATACCTCAACCATAAAGTATTTTATAAAATATAATAAACTACGAGTCTAGGCTTTACCTTAGAAAATATTTCTTGCCTCTAGAATGTTTATAGAAATTGAAATTTGTGGAATTTTTCGTTTTTGCCTTATTCTACGATTTTGTATCTAATTGAAGAAATTGATGTCTCAGAGTCGATTAACAAAGTACCGGCTGGGCGAAGCTTCTCCCTACCTATATATCTGCGAGGTGCAAGAATATATTTTGCAAGATGTAAATCGCGGTTGGGAAGAAGAAGCCAGTGGTTTATGTTTTCGCTCGTGGCGAGTGTAGATTGTGTGTTCAAAAGCTCGCTGACTTCGACGACTGATTTGGCCGAGTTACGTAAATCTGCTGTTTCAAAAAAAAGAAAGAAATCGAATATAGAATAGAAAAGAGACTCGACAGTCACCTTCCATGATGAGAAAGACGTTCGATAAGTAAACTATTGCTTTGCTTAGATTTTATTATGACTCTGCTATAGCGCAACGTGCATTCAAACCAACCTTCACATTATTTTATGAGGCTTTTTATTTATATCCCTTGCTCTGCCGAGTTCATAGCGATGAGTTCTGCGGCTTTGGCTTTCGAGAATCTCGATAAAGATTCTATGGCGTCGTTCTTTTTGCGTCTTTAAAAAATGTTCCTTATTCACCTTTTAAAATTAAAGATGAATTTTCTGCTTTTTATAATATAATCTTAATATTTAGATTCTTTGAAGGTATTTTGGAAAATTGCTTCCTAACATAAATCATTCAGTTTTTTTTACAATCCAGGATTCAAATTTAAATATTTTAATCAATTTTTCTAATCTTCTGTTTTTCATAAATATGATATTTGCTAAATATTATTTATCTAGTATTCATGCGAATTTGTAGGTTTTTAGTGAATGTTAAATGCGTATGTATTTGACGCGCTATACTGAAGATAAATGTGCTGTTATTTTGAAGTAGAGGTCGCAGCTGCTGAATGACAAGGCCTGCTTAAAATTAAATTTTTGATTGTTTACGTAAATTTTAACTAAATCTAAATAAATGATAATTGAACTATGTGTCAGATATTCTTGTTAATATTGTATTAATTATTCCTTCCAGTTCTTAGGAGATTTCGAATTGATTTTATTTAACTTAGAAATTTTATAAAGTGCATAAGGAGCTTATATCATACATATTATAGATTAATTTTTCTTCTTTTCTGTAGTTTCTCTCTACAGATTTTGACGAATTCAGGAAGTAGTAATATTTTGCTTAGACAGCAGCTGTTTTCGATTAACGTGAAGAAAGCTCAAGGACACTGTTAGTACCGACCGTGAAAAGAGGAAACGTTTTTAAATACTTTATTATTTTTTATTATATACACAATTTTTAATATAAATTAATTAATACACAGAAGAAAAACTATTTAAATTCTAATCTCAAGTTTGAAAAACTCTTAGCTTTTTAATTCTAGTTAATGGATTCTTAGCAGAAATAATAAAGAGCTTAAATATTAGAATAATTGTTAGGTGTTAGAAATACTGTTAATTAACGTAATTAATGTATGATGTTAGATGTGCCAGTAAGAAACAATAAATGAAATAATTTTTGAATTGGAATTAAAGTTATACGTTCTGTGGTCTCGATTCTCTTAGATCTGGCGTCTGTGGGCCGTTGAGACTGAAGGTGGTTGCTACGTATTACGTTACAACAGATAAATTTAGCGATTCTTTTACATAGAACCTCGTTGTACCGATGCCAATACCGCATCGTGGAATTAATTGGCCTCTTGGATAGCAACCAATTATTCACAATATTCGATCGAACTTACCTATCCAAATATGCACCTTTTACCACCTCTATCAAAATGACTCAATTTCTTCAAAAAGGATTTAACTAAAATAAAATATCTAATATACTTGTTAGAAAATTTTAAAAAATCCTATAAGTTGTTATAATTAGTTATTACCATTTTTTTGTTTTTAGAACAATCTTCTTTTTCTTACTCAGTAATAAATTTACTTTTGTTTTACAGCCCCAACAATACAAAAAGAAATATCGTAAGCAACTCATCTTACAACTTCACATCGAATGTAAATAAAGATGCAGGTGGAAAGCGCGTGAATTACAAGTCGCAAGAAAGTAGCAGCTTTTTACAAAGAAGTGTTTCTGCAGATAATGTTATAGTGCGCACGAGGGGATTCAAACCCTCAGACAGACACGATCCAGTTAAAAGGAACTTTCTTGAAAATCTTACGTCCAAAATATTGCACTTCGACATGGTAAGCCCTTCGTTATTTGGAAATTAAGATAATTAAAATATTAATATTGATTTAAGGATGTTGGAGCCAAGTACTAATCTAAAACTTTTCTTCATTTTACTCAACAAATATTAGGTTTGTAATTTTTTTCCTTTGTAGAATTAATCAATTGTTAACCAGAATTATGCATACAGAGCGAGAAAATATCTAATTCAAATATTTTTTAAATAAAATGAAAATGTTCAATTTTGAAGTTTGATTTTGATTTCTTCATTTTATGTAAAAAGTATCAAAATTAAATATTTTTTCGCTCTGTACGCAGTCTTATAATTGGATAAAGATTAGTGCTACAGAGAGAAAAAATATTTATCTATAATTTTCGTTGAGTAAAATGGAGAATGCAATTTATAGTTTAATACTTGGGTCCAACGCCCTTAAAACAAGAATATAAATCAAGGACCAAAAATATTTGTTATTTGTATGTATTACAATTATAGGAGAGTGGAGAGAGGACCCCTATAAATTTGAAAAAATTGCTTACTCCAGCTACTGATGGAAATGAGGTGATGCACGTAAAAAACAGTAAGTGTTTGAATATAAGTTTTCAATAAAATGCCCTGTCACTCATCTTTTACGAAAATTGTTTAACTCATTGAAATATTTTAGTTTTCATCAACCTATTTTAGGCTCGAGGAAAAATGGTTGTCGAATTTTTGTTTCAGAAGGTGAACTTAATTTTAGATCATTCCCGGAAATTCAAGTACATACTCGACTTAAGAAATATATTTATTAGAAAGAGTTTCTCATAATCTATCTAATACTGTTTGCATGCAAAGTAGTGTAAGAATAATTTTAGATTCTTAGATAGAAATTGTGGTGGCTTTGATTAATTTGTGTAAATTGAAAGTAGTTTTTGAAAGAAACTACTTTAATACGAATACGAAATTTAATACATAATTAGTAAAGTCGCTTTATCACAATTACAATACTTGTACATATATTTTACATTACATACTTCGTCAAGTATATGTATCATTATTGATTAATAATCAAGTCCCCATCTCGCATTTGTCAATTTTTATATTTCTATTCCACACAGCAAAAACATATTAGTTATCCGTTTGTTTAGTTCAAAAGAGTTTATACAATTCTTTAAAAGATTACGAAAAAGTACAAAAATTTTGGCCCAAAGCCAAAAATAGCTTTGTTGAAATAATTTTTATGCTATTTTAAATGTATCTAAAAATTAGCTCAGAGGTCGATGAATTCTAAAAGATTTTAAAACTTCTTTTGGTTCTAAGAATAATTGATTCTCGAACTTTTTGGAATTCATAGAATTCTCTATTATATTTACTTAATATTGCTTTTGCTCTAAATATGAAGTGACTATACATATTACATAGTATTAGAAAAATATTAATTCTGTGTGGGATTGAAGTTAAGTATTTCGTAATTTAATGATATTAAAGGTTTTTCCAAATCACTAATTCCGTTTATTTTTTACTTATTTTTTTTTAAAGAAAAAATGTACGCCTCTTCCTACTTCTACGCTCCTACCCATCCAACGGTAGAAGACCAAGTAGAACTAGCTCGAAGGATTTCGAATTCACTGAGTGACGTGAAGAATATGAAAAGTAAAGGACAGTCCATGTACGTTAATCGAAAAAAACGATCAGTCAAATGGATTCACGACGGCAATGGCAAGTATGATCTTAGGATTTATGGAAAAATGCTTTCAGTAATCAAAAATCTATTAAAATCACAAATACATGGGTATTTGTAATTTTCACAGTAATTGTTACAAAATTTTATTTTATAAAAAATGAAATATCATTTTAATCGGAATTTAATGATCCTCAGAGTATTGATTTTAAAATTCATTTTTTATTTTGCAGGAACAGAAGGCGAAGAAGAATCTTCCACTACTATTTATAAGGTATAGAATGAAGTCTATAGATAGCCTTAGATCATATAAATTCTCTAGATGTCTCTATATCTTATATTTTTTGCAGGATAAAATGCCTTTGAAATGTTTAATGAATCCTTGTGGAAAGGTCCTCGACATCCATGGAATTCAGGCTCTTGGAGAGGAAGTCAATATTGAATCTGTCCCATCACATCCTGAAAAGCTTTTTGATATTGTACATGATCTCAACAGTCAAAGGGGTCGAGGTAAGAAGACAGAAAATTATTTTTCAAAAATTTATAAAAGGAAAAAGGGAAAAGGGCTTTTGAACTGCATTACGTATTATTTAATCATTTAAAATATTATTAGTACAGTCCTACATATACTTAATACTTTGACTTTAATTTTAGGAGCTGAAATTTTTGCCAAGCGCAGAAAAAGGTCAGAGAAATGGGTAGTGGATAAGGATAAACCACAAACCCCAAGCACACCTTCGTTTCCAAAAACGCCTACATTTCCAACGAAGCAGGTAAATTTGTATTAATTTGTAAATTAACATTTTTTTTTAATTTGATACTTTTGACCTTATACTTTATTTTATTTTTTTTCTCATTAACCACTGGTGGTCCCACAGCGAAATTTGCAGAAAAAACAGTCCCAAATGTGCTTTACAGGTTCTACTAATTTCATCTTGGGACCATTAGTAGTTACTGTGAAAAAAAATGAAACGTGGTTTGACTTTTTTTTGCAAGGTACTTAATCTGATTTTAATTTCCTGTCATTAATTTTTTTAGGAGTTTAACGACAACACGAATTATTCGAATCCATCACCTGTTACTCCACTTACCCCGCTGTCATCCTACGACAACAAGCCTTTCTATAATCCCTTCACTATGGATTTATCAACAGGCAACTCAAATTCATCGACTACAGGTGAGCGAACGACAAAGCATGCACGTGTGTCTAATGTCGTAATATCTATGACAAGGGTGGTTTGTACGTGTAATAATTCTTGAGATCATCCGAAATCTCAGGATCGGATTACTTTGGCGTATTGACAAGAAATAAGCAACTCTCAAAATTACTAAAGAAAAGTGAAATACTTTCGATTATATTTTTAATTTATTTAGGATATTAATTTTTTATTTGTGTAGAAATATTTCTTCAATTTTCCAGCTTACGTAATTGCGTTTTCTTTTTTTTTTTTTTTAATTAGTTTTCATGTTAGAAATCTTTCAAAGGTATATTTATTAGTTTGTATGATGATCCGGCTATGCATGATTAAATCGTTTGGCAATGCTCTCTGGCATAAGCATTCGTTGTATTTTCGTTACAAAATATTTCCCTCGATGCGACTTACGCTTATACTTGCTTTGAAAATCCGCCAAAAAATGTTTCACGTGTCAACGGTGGACGTTTGGAATTATTGAAGTTCGATCATTCTTTCATCATTTCTATAATTTTGAACACCAGTTTAATTCTTAAAATATCTACCTACAAAATATTAAAATGTTTAGAAATTCTATTTCATGAAAGAAAGATGAGCAAACTCATAACTGTTTTTAACTTACTTCAAAATTGATTAGATTTAATAATAAGAAAAGAAAATTTAATTCGTTACGAACTCGTTGTTCTCTAATGCTAAACTCAAAGTGATATTGAGACGTATACATAGTAAGCTTAGCCCAAATACCATATGTACAACACGGTCATCGTACGAGGGAAGGAGCCAACAGTTCTTAAACCATTTGGTCATTGGCAGTAGCATTCGGCAGTAGTAGTAACACTAATTGACAGCAAGTGATAGATTAGTGCGTGAATTTGTGGTGCTCTTTCAATAATTTGACACTAAATGGGAATCAAAAGTATATCAATAATTTTTTATAGCTACCTATTTTCCCTTTTTCCTCATAAATCGAAAAGAGTCAGAATTATTAGTAAGCTGTAGTATACTGTTTTTCTTGGATGAGTCCATTGTTCTTCAATGCATTGATCACTCCACTTTACCCTTTATTAAAATTCTTAATAATAAAAATCAAAACTCAATAAAAAATTCCAGGATACGCCCAACAAGCTCGAGCCTGTAACAACTTAGAGAACGGGGTGAGCAGGACCACCGAAGTAAAGAAAATCTATCTTCGGGAAGTCGCTGTCGGTACAGACCCGGAACTTCCTCTAGACGATTCTGACCATTTTATGGAAAAATCTAAACGAATGTCTTTTAAGAACGAGGACCGTTCTCGAGCGAGCACTAACGGGCTTCGCAATAATCGCTATAAGTCTGCCTTCACTAACTCTAATCATCATCCCAAACCTAATTCCAATTCTAATCATCACTCCAGACCTAATTCCAATTCTCATTATAATGGAAACTCTCTCTCCAATGGTCACTCTCATTCTAACGGCCTCTCTCATTCAAACGCTCACTCTCATTCAATTAACGGCCACTCTCATTCAAACGGACACTCTTATTCCAATGGGCAATCTCGTTCAAACTCTAACTCTCGCTCAAATTCTAATTCTCGCTCAAACTCTTACTCTAACTCCATCTCTAAATCTAAATACCACTCCAACTCAAAATATCACTCCAATTCCAATCACACTAAGACTTCAGTAATGGAGACAAATGCTAACTTGATAAGGAACAACTTCAGGAACGGAAATCAGGATCAGAATTCCTCTGATAGTGACGAAACGGATTACACCCCAGTTCCAGTGAAGCAGCTGATCCAGGAGTTCGAAAAGACTTGTAGACCTGTTATGCAATACAAGCAAATCAGTCCCAAGGTCATCCCCATCATCAGACAAAACAAACCTTTGAACAACGATATTTCTCGATTTTTTGAGACGCATACGATCCCAAACAAGTACGAGGTTTGTCGCAGGATACCAGAAAGGAAGGAAGATATTTTTGAAAGGGAGAGCCTTGACTCTTACAGAAGCAACGGATATTTGTCATCTGAGGATTTGGATGATGAATCACTAGACGATTCTCTTTCTTCTATGAACTATTATCAATTTGAGGACCGGAAAGCAATTTGTGAAAACGGGTTTCAGAGGATGTCCAAGGGAAATAGAACTGCTTCGATGTCCATGATTGATGAGTACTATCGCAAAGAAATTATAGATTCTGACGATCAGGAAGAATCTTTGATTATCAATAGTAATAGCAAGTTTATCGAAATCGAAACGGAAATACCAGCAGAGAAGAAGAATAGAGTTTTAGCCATGGTTGGAACTGAAGATGATATTTTAGATACCATCAAACATCTACGCAACACACCAGTTGTGGACAACCTCGTTTCAGCTGACTGCAATTTTGGCACTGTCTGCTCAAATGCAGAAGATGGCAAGTTAACTTGCATGGCTTTTGGTAGTCGAGATATAGATCATCTGCCTTGCTTTTGCTTTTTTGTGCTTGCCATGCTTGAATTTTTTAGAAAATCGGACATAGTAGGTGCATGATTAGAATCTTGACTTCAGGCTTCACAGTCTTTCCCCTATTCTCTGAGTTTTCCCTTTTTTTTTATCTTTCTTCACTTAAGGGTGTTGGACCCAAGTATTAAACTATAAATTGCATTCTCCATTTTACTCAACGAAAATTATAGATAAATATTTTTTCTCTCTGTAGCACTAATCTTTATCCAATTATAAGACTGCGTACAGAGCGAAAAAATATTTAATTTTGATACTTTTTACATAAAATGAAGAAATCAAAATCAAACTTCAAAATTGAACATTTTCATTTTATTTAAAAAATATTTGAATTAGATATTTTCTCGCTCTGTATGCATAATTCTAGTTAACAATTGATTAATTCTATAAAGGGAAAAAATTCCAAACCTAATATTTGTTGAGTAAAATGAAAAAAACTTGTTCTTGAAATTCCAACTCTATTAATTTAATCCCAAAGAATTTATTCCTCTATATATAAAATCAGCTTATTTCCCCTATTTTTTTTTAGAGCATTTTGTGCTGTGAAGTCTGTGACTTAGTATTTAATAATTTTTCGAAGACAACACACTGTTGAATTATTTGTGATGGATCATCAAGTTTTTATCAAGTTTTAGGATAATCAAAAAACAAACCTGTATGTTTGTTTGTTCATTAATGCAACCAATTGAGTATTTTCTATATTGATTGAGTGTTTATAATAATTTAAATATTTTACCATTGTTTTCTTGTGTTGCAGGTAGAAAATTATTTGAAAGTAACTACCAGGGTCCGAAGATCTCAAGTTACCAAAATCTAGCCAACTACAATACAGCACCTCGTGGTTGGGATCAGTCTCTCTCGTTCTATCGACCAATTAAATTTGAAAAGCCACCAGAAAAACTTGTATACTCTGATTTTTAGTCTAATGACTCTCCTATGGTCTCGGTATGTTTTCCCATCTCATAATCTGTGTCTGCTACGCTAAAAAATCCTCCTCGCCTGCCAGAGTTTCTTTTACAAAGGTCTGACAATCCCATTATCTTGAAAGGCAAGTATCTTATTTATAAATTTTCTTTTATTTCACAGAATTTACAGAATTCTATATATTCTGTTTTAATTTTCAGACCACTCAAAGAAAATTAGTAAAAATACTCCGTGGTGATGAGCCATCAGCATTTTAAGCCAAAAACCAATTTTCATCTTATAGAGATAGATAATCAGCTCATAGATAATCTCCAAAGTCATAGATGTATCCTTATATACATTTTTACCACTTTCCATTGAGTTTTTGAGTTTCATTTCGCTTATAAAATATAAACATAATGATTAACATCCCCTCTGGATCCATTTCTTTTCTTATTCCTTATTTTTTGCTTCCGTCAGTGTCAATCTTGCATTTTGATTTTTGTTATTCCTGTCTACGTTATATAATGTTAATTCTGAAGAAACAATCGTTGTAAATTACTCGTCGCAGATTGTGCTTCAATCATAATTTGAGTCTGATGTATGTTCGCGTCTAAAAAATACGATTAATGTTTATTATTGTCAACGTCAAATGATGTAATAAATAATTGAGTCGAAAGCTTGACATTATAATCATGACACTGTAATTATAATTGTAATGGCTGTATGTACAATAAACGTTTAAGCCAAGTTTAAAGTTTCTTTTCAAGTATGTATTACGTAAAAAAAATTAGGAACTTCCCTTGATTAACTATGATAAAATATAATATAGTGAATATAATGTAATATAATATTTAGTAAAAATCATTACTGATTAGATTCATCGAGCCAACTCTAACAACTCTTTATTAACACAAAAGTTATCCAAATAGAAGCTTATCAGACTTTGGCTATGAGCATCTTTTTTATTGTCAGGTTTAAACCATTAAAAACTGCTTATATGTATGTATAAATATCATGCGTCGACATCCACTAAGTTGTAAGCAATATTCAGTGTGATTTCAGTAGGCTTCGCGATGAAGAGAATTATTTCTTCTCCTTTTGTATGCCTGACGCGAAAAAATGGAAATTATACGCTTTTGGGTACAAATCCATGGCCGAGAAAAATATCACAATTTTTTGCAAGACGAAGTATATGGTTCTTCACAATTCTTTTTTTATTTTCTCTGATTATGCACATTGCGGTTTCAGCGAAAATAAACTATATACCTAACTTGGAACGACAAAAACCAACGACTTGTGGGTACCAGGTAAGGACAAAAAACACCAGCCCGAATCTTTAATAATTTATTCATATTTTATTTTAAAATCCTACACTTTTATAATTTATAGTGATTCCTTATCTGTTTCTTAAAAAAAAAAACCTCTCGATGAATTTGAGTTTCTCCTTATAACAGCTAATAATAATTTTTTGTTGAATCGGATGAAAAAAACAATTAACAAAAATTAAAAATAAATTTCAAAAATAAAAATTTTAATTTCTTTAAAAATCAATTTCAATTTCAGTAGAATTAACTCGAATTTGTCTATTAAAAAAAATGCAGAACCTTATGTTTTAGACACATATATTATGGAAAATATAAATACAGATAAAAATATCATAAAATGTTACAACACAGTTTTATTACAGGTGTGTAAACTTTTAAAATTATATCTTCCAGATAAGAGTTTCACGAGATTGAAATACGTTCAAGTTCGCATATGTTCATACGAGGATTTTAAAAATTGAAGAAATATTATTTGTTTCAAATTTTTTTCACAATGTATGTCACATAAACATTCTGTAAGATAAGATACAGAACGATGCTGTTAATTCTTTCTCAATCAGATTTCTTTTCTCAATACCAATTTATATTACTTTATAGTCAATCAAATAAAAAATATTTTCATTAATTTACACTTTGATTAATTAAATATTTTTCATCATATTACAGTCATGCCCAAAAATAGATTCAAAAAAACTCAACATACATGTGATAGCACACACTCACGACGATGTTGGCTGGTTGAAAACGGTTGATCAATATTATTATGGAAGTAAGAAATAATATACTATCCTTTCTCAAATATAATTATATAACATATCAACAAAAAATTATTTTTTTAAAATATAATTTTTTCAGGTCGGCCAGATATACAGGTGGCAGGGGTTAAGGATATTCTAGACTCTGTGATAGAATCCTTACAACAAAATCCTGAAAGAAGGTATAAATTAATTCTTAAGGGTGTTAGAGCCAAGTTCTAATCTAAAAATTCGATTTCTTCATTTTACTCAACAAATATTAGGTTTGCAATTTTTTCCCTTTGTAGAATTAATCAATTGTTAACTAGAATTATGCATACAGAGCGAGAAAATATCTAATTCAAATATTTTTTAAATAAAATGAAAATGTTCAATTTGTAAGTTTCATTTTGATTTCTTCGTTTTATGCAAAAAATATTGAAATTAAATATTTTGTTGCTCTGTACGCAGTTTTATAATTGGAAAAAGATTAGTGCTACAGAGAGAAAAAATATTTATCTATAATTTTCGTTAAGTAAAACAGAGAATGGAATTTTGAGCTTAACGCTTGGGTCCAACGCCCTTAATATATTAATTAAATTTATCGACTAATTTTCAACGCATATTAAACAGAGTATAGCATTTCAAACAAGACCATGAAATTCTCCTATGTTGAAAAATTTATGTTTTAAACTGAGATTACTGACAGACCTTAAGTCATAATAAGTTTATGGTAAAAGATAAAATACCTAAATTATCTTAAAATTTTGCGTACAAACTTATTTTTGAAGTTTGTTTGTAATCCGAAAATTAAATATTAAGGCAGACTATATTCTTACGGAATATTTCGTAAAAATAAATAGTTCTAAATATTGAGAGTGTTGAAACCAAGTTCTAATCTGAAAATTGGATTTCTTCGTTTTACTCAACAAATATTAAATTTGAAATTTTTTCCTTCTGTAGAATTCATCAATTTTTAACTAGAATTATGCGTACAGAGCGAGAAAATATCTAATTAAAATATTTTTTAAGTAAAACGAAAATATTGAATTTGTAAATTCGATTTTGATTTCCTTGGTTTATGCAAAAATTATCGAAATTAAATAGTTTTTCGCTCTGTATGCAGTTTTATATTTGAGAAAAGATTAGTGCTACAGAGCGAAAAAATATTTATCTACAATTTTCGTTGAGTAAAATGGAGAATTGAATTTTGAGCTTAACATTTGGGTCCAAGATCTTAAAGTAGCGAAAATTTTTATATTTTCATTTTATAGTTTTTTATAATTATTTTTTTATTTTATAACTATCATTTTATTATCACTTATAATTTTTTTACTGACACAAAAACATTAATTTCCGCAAAACAGGTTTATTTACGTAGAAACTGCATTTTTTTGGAAATGGTGGCAAAAGCAAACTGAGAAAGTGAAGAGGATCGTGAAAGACTTGGTGAATGAAGGAAGATTAGAATTTATTGGGGGAGCATGGAGTATGAATGATGAGGCTGTCACACATTATCAATCCACTATTGATCAGTTCACTTGGGGCCTCAGGTATAGTTTTCATTATTTTAATGAAGAGGAAGCAAATAAAATATTATTTTTTATAAATATATTGTACTTTTCTAGAAAGCTGAATGAAACTTTTGGCAAATGTGGACGGCCTAAAATTGGTTGGCAAATCGATCCCTTTGGTCATTCAAAAGAACAAGCTTGGATGTTTTCTCAAATGGGATACGATGGTTTAATTTTCGGTCGCTTAGATCAAGCAGATAAAGAAACACGGTTTGAGAAACAAACTGCAGAATTCATTTGGAAGGGCAATCCTAGTTTTGGTAAGAAGAAAGAATTCTAAAGAAAATACAATAATATTGATTTGGGACTTTAGTCTCTTCAGATCTCTAGAAAGCCAGAAAAGAATTAGTAGAATATAATTAGCGATTTTTTATTGTATCTATTTTTTCATTTTCAGGGAAAGATGCCGATTTATTTACATCAATACTTTACGATTTATACACTTCACCATCTGGGTTTTGTTTTGATATAACATGTAAAGACGAGCCACTAATCGACGACCCTGATAGTCCTGATTACAACATTGATGATAAAGTATGTTATTTTTATCATTAAATTGAATTGAAATTTGCATAGATGTTTCATCAGGAGGATATCTTTACCATTAAGCTAAAATTTTACTAATTTTTTAAGATTCTGTCCATAATAAGTAAGAGAAGAAAGAATATTTCTACGTACAACAGAATTTTTATAAGATTTAAAAAGAAATTTGACTAAAACTGTTCAAATATTTATCGTTAAATTTTTTTTTTAATTTTGTGCCTATTGCATGATTATTTACAATACAAACAATGGAATGTTGATAACAGAGATATATCTCCTTGAAACATTTTTAGAGTATCCACAATAATTAATAATAATATTTATGTCATAAGATATTTAAAATTTCATATAAACACATTTTTCATTCTCTTTTCTTTTATTCGTTAGGTTGCAGAGTATTTGGATATGGTGAGAGATCGAAGCATGAGTTACAAAACAAATAATATCATAATGACAATGGGTGGTGATTTTAATTTTCAACATGCTCAACCATACTTTGGAAATCTGGACAAATTAATAAGGTTCTAAATCATAAATACGGAATAATTCATATCATTATTATAAATATTTTGATGAAAACTCCCTAGGTGAAAGTTTTGTCAAATCTAGAACCACAGGAGAGGATTTTAATTATCAAAAAGCTAATATGTAATTTGTCTACTTAGAAATACTGATTAGATAAGACCAAAGAATAATTTATAAGAATTTGAAAAAATCTTTCTATGCTTTCATTGTCTTAAGGGTGTTGGAGCCAAGTTCTAATCTAAAAACTCGATTTCTTCATTTTACTCAAGAAATATTAAATTTTGAATTTTTTCCCTTTGTAGGATTAATCAATTTTTAAATGTAATTATGTGTACAGAGCGAGAAAATATCTAATTCAAATATTTTTTGAGTAAAATGAAAATATTGAATTTTTAAGTTAGATCTTGAATTCCTCGTTTTATGTAAAAAATATCGAAATTAAATATTTTTTCGCTCTGTACGCAGTTTTATATTTGAAAAAAGATTAGTGCTTCAGAGTGAAAAAATATTTATCTATAATTTTCGTTGGGTAAAATGAAGAATGGAATTTTGAACTTAACACTTGGGTCCAATTTATTATATATCTAAATTTAAATAATATTTTCTTATTTCTGACATATACTGGTCAATTTTCTTTTTGCTTCTTCATAGGTGAAGCTTTGTTTATTTTGGTTTTCATTATTTACTATTGATTACTAATAATTGACAATTTGACAAAGCAAAATTTCTTTATTGTTTAAAAATTTGAAATTTTAGACATATAAATTCTCGACACGGATCTGAATTTAACGCTATATACTCAACACCATCCTGCTACTTGAAGGCATTAAATAATCTTAACGAAACTTGGACAACAAAGGATGATGACTTTTTCCCTTATGCTAGTGACCCAAATACGTATTGGTCTGGATACTTTACTTCCAGGGCAACACTCAAGTTCTTTGAAAGATTGGGAAACAACTTTTTACAAGTAAAGAATATATCTTATGTACTTTGGAAATTATAGATTTAAGCATTTTCTTCAATTTTCTCTATTTTCAGATTGTAAAGCAACTTTCAGTACTAAATAATCTCTCTTCTGAAAATAATGATCTGGACAAATTTCGAGAAGCTATGGGTATATTACAACATCACGATGCAGTTACTGGTACTGAAAAACAACATGTTGCTGATGATTATGCACGAATTTTACACCAAAGTATCAAAGGTGGAGAAGAAATTACTTCCACAGTGATGAGGTTCTATAATATAATAATTTATTTTCAATTGATAATAATTTAATTAAAATGAATTTTATATATAATAATAATTATTATTATTACTCTATTACAGTGACTGGTTGAGGAAAAATGGAAATTCCAGCAAGTTATCACCAGATTTCCATTCTTGTCTTTTGCTCAATATTAGTTCCTGTCAACATATAGAAAAGAAGAAAAATTTTGTTGTCACCTTGTACAACCCAACGAGTCAACCTCTTACAACTTATGTTCGTCTTCCTGTTTCTAATACATCATACAGTGTTAAAGATTCTTCAGGTACTACATAAATTAATTTTACATATTTTTTGAGATTAAAGGTGTTATGGAGCCAAGTTCCAATCTAAAAACTCTATTTCTTCATTTTATTCAACAAATATTAAATTTGAATTTTTGTCCGTTTATAGAATTAATCAACTTTTAACTATAATTATGCATACAGAGCGAGAAAATATCTAATTAAAATATTTTTTAAGTAAAATGAAAATATTGAATTTTGGTCAGATTCTTAATTCTTCATTTTATGCAAAAAGTATCGAAATTAAATATTTTTTCGCTCTGTACGCAATTTTATATTTAAAAAAAGATTAGTGCTACAAAGCGATAAAATATTTATCTATAATTTTCGTTAAGTAAAATGGAGAATGGAATTTTGAGTATAACATATGGATCCAACTCCCTTGATTATAATTATAGTTAAAGTTCTACAATAAAATAATTTCTTTGTCTCTATAGAAACTGAAATTGTGACTCAAATGGTACCAGTTCCGGATGCTGTAAAAAATATTCCAGGTCGTACTAGTCAAGCTAGTTTCGAATTAATATTTTCTGCTGAAGGAATACCACCTTTAGGGTTTAAATCTTTCTATATCAGTGAAATTAAATCGAAACCTGTAGCTGCAACAAACTATATTTCTGGAAATGCACCTCCTGAATTAATTAATGATGACGTATGTATAATTTTGTTCTTTTCATTTTATCACTTTTTATATATTATTTAAAATTAAAATTAAAAAAATTAACTAATCTTATTTTCAGATGTACAAGATTTCCGTTGATAAAAATGGCACTATTCATGTAGAATCGAAATTGAAGAAGGAGCTCAGTTTTAAACAATCATTTCGTTATTACGAAGGTGCGCAGCAAGGAACAATAATGTATGGCGGCAAAAATTCTGGTGCCTACATTTTCAGGCCAAAGCAAAACACGAATGCAATATCCTTTAATTACACGGGAGCTTACAGAATATTTAGGGGTAGGTATTAATTAATAAAAATGAAATATTTTGGTCAAACAGAGTGAAAGACTCGTCGTTTGATTTTTATTACTACTTTATGAATTTGTTTTAGGTCCTTTGGTAAATGAACTTCATTTAGTTGTTAACGATTGGATTAGTCAAGTTGTGAGAGTTTATAATGGACAGGAACGTATTGAATTCAATTGGCTCGTTGGACCAATTAACATCACGTAAGATTCTACTTTTTTTAAAAGTAATTACGTGATTAAAGGTGTTGAAGCCAAGTTCTAATCTAAAAATTCGATTTCTTCATTTTACTCAATAAATATTAGGTTTGGAATTTTTTTCCTTTGTAGAATTAATTAATTGTTAACTAGAATTATGCATACAGAGCGAGAAAATATCTAATTCAAATATTTTTTAAATAAAATGAAAATGTTCAATTTTGAAGTTTCATTTTGATTTCTTCGTTTTATGCAAAAAGTATCGAAATTAAATATTTTTTTGCTCTGTACGCAGTCTTATAATTGGAAAAAGATTAGTGCTACAGAGAGAAAAAATATTTATCTATAATTTTCATTGAGTAAAATGGAGAATTTAATTTTGAGCTTAACTTGGGTCCAACGCCCTTAAAATATACAATAAAATTACGAAGAAATTATATTTTATATTTAAATGAATAATTATTAATTTTAGGGACTATATTGCTCGAGAAGTAGTAACTAGATACACAACAAACTTGAGATCAGAAAAAGTGTTCTATACAGATAGCAATGGGCGACAGATGATGAAACGGAAGAGAAATTTTAGACCCACTTGGACTCAAAGATTCCAAGAACCAATTGCATCAAATTATTATCCAATTACAACAAAAATGTATCTGAAAGATTTAAAAAATAGAACGAAACTGAGTGTTCTTATTGATAGAGCTGAAGGAGGCTCAAGTATTAATGACGGTGAATTAGAATTGATGGTAAGAAAAAAGATTCCAATAAAAAATTCAACTAAAACATGAAATAAAATCAGGAAAGTTTCAAAACATAAATTTTGTAATTATAGTTACATAGAAGGCTTCTGGAGGACGATGGTTTTGGTGTGGGAGAAGCTCTTAACGAAGAAGCTTTTGGAGAAGGATTAGTGGTGCAAGGTCAACATTCTGTATTCTTGGGTGATGACACAGAAGAAGCTCTTCTGATAGAAAAAAATCAAGCTATTTTAATGTCACTGAAACCGTGGATTTTTATAACTCCTCTTAAAAGCACTTCTTTTGAGGAATGGAAAAATAATTTTAATATGCAGGTCCTTATATGTAACTTATATAACATACTCAATATGTATACTTTGATATTTAACTTGAATATATACTTATTTTTCAGGGCACTAGTCTCAGTAAAGTCTTGCCTCCAAATGTTCATATCTTAACATTAGAACCTTGGAAAGAAGATAGTGTTTTACTGAGATTGGAACATATTTTCGAACTTGGCGAATCTTCCAAATACTCAGTTCCAGTGCAAGTCAATATAAAGGTACCACCTAGAATTTTCAAGAATTTTATTTATTATTTACTATATCACCCTTTTATTTTTAGTTAATAATTTAATTTAAAAAAAATTTTACTTTTCAGAATTTATTCTCAGCCTTTACAATAGTAGCAATTGAAGAAACAAATCTCTCTGGAAATCAATGGCGTAAAGATGTTAAGCGTCTGCAGTGGAAAGCTGGATCTCAAGGGTTTACTAAACCAGAAAAGAATAATGATTTGCCAATCGATCCTAGATTTAGACGAAATGCTGATCCTATAAAAATTGATCCATATAATATAGAACTCAAACCCATGGAAATTAAAACATTTGTTGTGAAAATAGCTTTTCGGAAAGTCTGAGATTTTTTTAAAAATGTCAAATTACAAATTCAAATTACACCGGATGAAAAGTACTTAAATTTTATACTCACGATAAATAATGCCACATATACCTTTAAATATTTAAAAATGTCCAACACAAAATATCCAAATTGTAAAAAAAGTCAACTTCAATATAACATCCATGTAATTTATTAAATGCATTTAAAGCAATTTCAAAAATTAAATTGAAGAATTACATATTATAACATATATTAAACATTATAACATATATTATATATTATAACATAATTATATATTATAACAGTCATATGATAAATCTGTTTCATACTTTCTTGTGTATAAACACAAACTTTTTTCATCATAAAACACTATACCGTGCATTTAGCTAAGATATATACAATAAGAAGTTGCTGCAAAAAGATATAAATCATTTGATGTCTTTCAATTAAAGATTTAATTTAAAAAATAATTTATCGCAAAATTTATAATATCAGGGTACTGGTAGTTTTGAAAGCTCGACAGCAATAATGTTTTGAAAATTACGTCAGAAATAAGTAGATTTGGTACTTTGTATAAAACTTACATTTATTGCATTTACATTTTCTTATTGTGATGACTTGTTGTGATGCATTAAAAATTTTTTAAAATAATTTTTACATTCTCATCACAGAAGGTATTAGATTCGTGTAAAATTTGACCCCCCCCCCCAGTTTTTGTTACATGTCCACGTTTTGGGACTCCCTCAACCCGAAAAACATGTTTTTACGAATGTGTCTATCTATAGATTTTTATTTTGTGAGCACGATAACTTTCGAACGAATTGACCGATTTTTTCTTGGAAAATTATTGATACTCTCAACTATGTTTAATCATTTTTCAAGTGAGTTTACTATTTCAAACTTTAGAATTTCTGCATATAAAATTTATTTACTTGTTATCAAAAGTTAAATCTATTTCACTAGTTCGGCTTACAAAAATAATCCTGAGTGAATCAAGTGAAAAGCAAAACTTTATTTGATTCATTTACGTATTACATTCTCATCAGAGAGAATGTATTAGATTTGTTTTTGATATAAGGTACATCTGGTTTTAATGAAATATAATGAGATTCTCTTGCTTTGAGAAAATCTTCGAATCTGAAGTAGAAATCTTAAAATTCAATATCAGATTCAGAATAAATGGGCCAAATTAAATTTTAGAAGATATTGAAATTCAAATAGTAAATTTATATTATTTTATATATCGACTATAAATTATGACATAAAATCTGGTATGGATTATTCTATGATAATCATTTCTTACATATATATCCCTAATCCTTTCAGTTCTGAAGAAAAACGTTTGGACTTGGTTTCATGCTAAATTTTAAAGCTTTCAACGTTCGTCTTTCTTAAAAATAGAAATTTCACAATAAATACATGTACTTTGCGGAAAATACTGCTAAGCTTTCAAACCGCCATTTACTAAGCGAAACGATTCTTCGTCAAGTCAAAATGAAATTTAGAGAAATAACGTAAACAATAACAAAAAGCCAGAATGACAAAGACAGATCCTGTCACTGCTTCTTGAAACTTTTGAGGATAGGATATATGTTATCGAAAGCTTCATAAATTTCTTGCCTTACTTTAGCACCTGAAAAATAAATAAAAATCCAGCTATAGTGAAAGAACTTTAATACTTAAAGCTAAATAAAATTAAGGGTGTTGCATTCAAGTTATACATAATTTCAAAATTTTACCTTCTCATTTTACTTAATAAATTTTTTAAATAGAGAAATATTGTCTAATTTTGAGGTTTGATCTTAGTTCCAAAATCTATAAAGGTAATTCCATACACACCTGTGAGTACGACTTTTCCAGATACGAAAATTAGTAGTACTATGCGAGGTTTCACCATTCGGTATATTAATCCAGGGAATAATTCTGGTTCATAGGAGGAGAATTGACCGTGTGTAAGAACTAGTCCTTCTAATCTAATAGGGAACTTAACATCACAGCTGCCGACCATATTTTGTATTTTGAAATCTAAGAATTTGGCCTGTGGATAGAATAAAAAATTAATTCGATATTTTCACGATTTAAATAAATATTTTCTATAAATATAAAATGAATTCTTACCGGGAAACCCAGTTTTTGAATGATACGAGCATACTTTCTTGCTGCGAGGCGGGAATCTTCTTCACTTTTAGCACCTGTGCACACCATTTTTCCACTACTAAATATTAAAGCTGTAGTTCTTGGTTCTCTTATTCTCATAATCACAGCAGCAAATCGTTTCGGATTGTATTCAGCATTCCTCGCATGGAGAGCTATTTTCTTCAAGTCTAGTTTGCAATTTAAATTAACTGTTGAGACTATGTTCCTATAAAAAAGTATAATTTTTTTGTAATTTTTTTGAGTTAATATTAGGCAGTTTTCACATATTCTGTCTTCATAGAAGGTAAACTGCCTCTTAATTATAATCAAACTTTACTTACTGCAATTGGGGAAGAATTCCTGGATCTGCTGAGGCAGGTGTCATTGGAGTCATTGGTCCTGGAGTAGACGGGCCTATGGATGGCGGGGCAATTTGACTCGCTGGTTGAACGATGGGAGACATCATGTTTTGCTGTAAAAATATTTTTTATAATTTTTTAAAAACGTTTTTTGCTCAAAATAGATCATTTAAACAATGTTAAAAATACTGGACAAATTTTAGGGTGGGCACAAGATTCAATTTTTCAATTTCCCTGACATCTCCCTGACTGAGACAAACTTCCCGGACAGGAAATTTTTTTTTAAATTAGCATAATATCTCTTGAAATCTTTTTAAAAATACTTGGAAATCACTTGAAAGCTCTTGAAATTCCTTGAAATTCTCTAAAACCCTTTAAACTCTTAAAATACTTTGAAATCATTTGAAATACTTTTAAATATTTTGTAATCATTTAAAAGCTATTGGATTTCTTGAAATTCTTTAAAAACCCTTTAAAGCCTTTTCAAATCTCTTTAAAAGTCCGAAAATATTAAAAATTTTTTCGAAATCTCTTGAAATGCTTGTAAATCATTTAAAATCCCTTCAAATCAAAAATAAATTTTGAAATTTTTTGACATTCCATGAGGAATCTTTAAATTCCTTAAAATCATTTTTAAAATGTAAAAATTTCTAAAAATTCTTACAAGCTTCATAAAATTCTTAGAATTCCAAGAGATACTTTTGAAGCCCTTAAAACAAGTAAAAGTCTCTTCAAATTTTATAAAACCTCTTGAAATTCCTTAACATTCCACCAGAATATTTTAAATCCCTTAAAATCTCTTAAAATTCCATGAAATCCTTTAAAATTTCACAATATTTTTTAAAAAACACAAATAAATTTTGAAGTTATTTAAAATTCTATGAGGAAAATTTAACTTCCTTAAAATCATTTTAAAAATGTCAAAATTTCTTTAAATTATTACAAACTTCTTAAAATCTTTTACAATTCCACAAAAAACTTAAAAATCACTTAACAGGGTGGCCATAAGATTCAATTATTCAATTTCCCTGACTTTCAGACAAATTTCCCAGACACAAAAGTATTAAAAATGCGTACAAATTTACAATAATAATACAATTGAAATTTCTCAAAATTCACTTAAAATTTGTAAAACTCTCTGGAATGACAACCTTGGAAATCTCTTAAAATTCATTGAAATTCCTAAAAACATCTTAAAATTCTACGAAATCACTTCAAATTTGTAATATTTCATGAAATCCCTTCAATTTTCCCTAATCTTTTTTAAATTCCTCAAAATCATTTTAAACTCCTAAAATTCTCTTAAAATTTCCTGTAATCCTTCAAAATTCCATAAAATATTTTCAGAATTTCTAGAAATATTTTTAAATTCCACAAGGAATTTTAAAATCCTTTAAAATGCATCAAAATCTCTTTAAATTATTGGGAACTTATTGAAATCTCTTTAAATTCTTGAAAGCCTCTTGACATTCCATAAAATTTTACAAAATCTTTCATAAATCATAAAAATCTTGTGAGGTTCTTTAAAATTTCAATCAAATCCCTTAAAATCACTTTAAAAAAAATCAAAATTTCTTAAAATTCTTAGAAGCCTTTTAAAATTCTTTAAAACTCCATGAGAATATTTATAATCCCTTTAAATTCCCAGCAAACCTCCTAAAACCTTTTAAAATTATTGAAAATCTCTTGAAATCATTAGTAACCCAAAGAATTTCAAAGAATGCCAGGAAATTCTTTATAATCCTTTGAAATTTTCTACAATCTGTTAAATAAACTATAAAATTGATATATGCAATATGACATAAATAAAACAGCATAAATATGAATTTCTATTTTTCCTGAAAACTACTCGCATTTCCCTGACTTCCCTGCTTAAGGATGTTGGAACCAAGATCTGAACTAAAAATTCAATTTCTTCATTTTACTCAACAAATATTAAATTTCAAATTTTTTCCCTCTGTAGGATTAAGCAAATTTTAACTAGAATTATGTGCACAGGACAAGAAAATATCTAATTCAAATATTTTCTAAGTAAACTAAAAATATTGAATTTTTTAGAAAAATTTAATTTCTTCGTTTTATGCAAAAAGTATTGAAACCAAATATTTTTTCGCTCTATACGCAGTCTTATACTGTAAAAAAGATTAGCGCTACAGAGCGAAAAAATATTTATCTACAATTTTCGTTGACTAAAATGGAGAATAGAATTTGGAGCTTAACACTTGGATCCAACGCCCTTAAAATACGTAAAAATCTCTTAAAATTTCATGAAACCCTTTCTAAATTCCCCGAAATCTTCTAAATGTCATAAAAATCTTTTGTAATTAATACCGGAGTTTGTGGCTGCATGAGACTCTGTGGTGTTGGTGCATAAGTGTGCATTGTTTTTTGTGGCGTTATCATCAGCATTCCGCTTTGCATGTTAGGACTCATGGAATGCAACTGTTGTAACTGATATTGTTGTGAAGGCTGTTGTTGTTGCTGCTGTTGCTGAAGAGCATTGGGCAAAATTTGTTGATCTTCTTCAGGTTGATGGAGTGGTGTCCCTATACTGGGTATGCTAAACCCTGGACTTGGGAGCATTTGATCCATCTTGAGGCTGTCCTAATATTCTTCTTTTATTGAATTTCACTTTCTGCTAACACTTATTTATCCTCGCTGTCAAATTTACAGAAAGCTGTAAATATAATAAGGCAAATACAGGTTAGATTACCCGCTAAAATATTTATTGCAAAAACTGTTCTAATTGTGGCTCAGAAATAAAATGTTTTCTTACCGCTAGTTGCTTTGTTAGTCACTTTATCACTCAATACTCTGCATTGCTTTCTAAGCATTCACAAAAGTTTAAATTGAAACTTTTGTTTACAATTATTCTATCTATCTTCTAAGTTAGTATGTGTACACAACCTCCATCTTTGACAAACTTTTCCCTAACGCATTATGATTATGCACGACGCATAAGGTTCTCAGACAATCACAGCCCTGCGTTTCCAACGCGAGTCCTGAACTCTACTGCGCATGTGTCGTGCTCGACATCCGATTGGTTACTATTCGCGTTATTCAAAATGCTAAAAAATATAATTTTTATTGTTTATTATAAATAGCGAAAACAAAATTTATTATAAATAATGAAAATTAAATTTATTATAAATGAAAATGATTAAATTTATTATAAATAATGAAAATAATTAAATTTATTGTGAATAATGAAAAAAATGCTAAAAGATACAAGTGAGCACGACACATGCGCAGTAGAGTTCGAGGCCCGCTTTGGGAGCAGTGTTCCCAATTCGTGCCTCTTACTCAACTGCGCATGCGTCGCACACGGCATTTGACTCGTTATAATTCGCACGCAGTTTAAAATGCTAAAAAATGTTTTTTTATTGTTTATTATAAATAATGCATTTAACTTATAAAAATGTCCATTAGATCGAAATTCACGAATCATAAAAAAAAGAAAAATTTAGATGCCATTATTTATAATAGACGACAAAAATAATATTTATAGCATTTTAAACTGCGCGCGAATTGTAACCAATCAAGGGCCGAGTGCGACGCATGCGCAGATGAGTACGCGGCACGAATTGGGAACACTGTTTGGAGTACTTGTTATGTGACATTGGCAGTTTGGCAGTTTTGGTAGTTTGGCACTAATTATAACCTAAAAAATAATGCGGTAAAAGGGTAAATATAACAATATAACCACAAAACAAGTTTATTGTAAACAAATTCCGAAGAAGGATATCTAGATAAATCTTAGAAGAACATTAGTAAATAAATATGAAGAATTTGAAAGAATACAGCCGGCTGATTTATATGATAAGCAGATCCATCCACTCTTTACGTTTGACTAGATACGATATTTGTAACTGTCCTGCAAACAAAGATGTATTATTATCTGGAAAATGCAAAGATTTAACTTTCCAATGCAACTTCTTATCGAGATTAAACAACATTAGTAATACGGATCAATCACGAAAATTCTCTCTCAGTTACGGTGCCTATGCAAAGGAGAAAAATCGTGGTGGTAAAAAGAAAGTTGTAGCGAAAGTTAATTTACAAGAAATGAATCAATACTTTGATGTTGACAAGTTAGAATTGCAAATGAAAAATGCAATAGAAGGAATGAAAAATGATTTTATAAAAAATCTCACTATACGCTCATCTACTGGATCTATTGATGACATTTTAGTAACATTTGATGAGAAAGAGTACCGTCTTCAAGAACTGGTGCAAATTGCTCGAAAACCGAATCATGTGATACTTAACGCTTCTTCGTTTCCTCAGGCTCTTCCTCAAATACTTGATGCAGTTAGAAAATGTGGCATGAATTTAAATCCTCAGCAGGATGGTACTAAGATTGCAATACCTATTCCTAAGTGAGTACTGGGGAATTGAATTATTATTATTAGGGCATATTAAATTAATTCAATTGATTAATTTTATTTGATTCTCTTATTTTTTTTAGGGTGACGAAGGAGCATAGAGAAAAATTATCCAAAAATGCAAAGGCTCTCTTTGTCAAGTGGCGTGATAATCTCAAAGATATTCAGAATAAACAGCTCAAAAGCTTACAAAACAATTCTAATATTGATGAAGATACCTTGCATAGATTAAAAGCTCAAATAGAAGGACTTTGTCAGCTACACGTAAAAGAAGCAGAAAATATACTTAAAACAAAGCAAACTGAATTATTAGGAAACTAGATGATATTTTGTACAAATTATTTAATTAGAGCTGTTGTTTATTACAAATATTACACAAAGCTATAGCTAATGTATAGATTGTTATTCTATATTTATATCTGTATATAAATATCTGTAAACATTTACAATAAACAGTAACTTCAATAAAATAATCTTATTTATTAATTTTCAGTTTTGAAAATATCTCATCTGTCTCCAAGTACAGTTATTGGAAATAAAATAAAGGAAATAGGATGGAAAGGAATAAAGTAGAAATTTCTCTCAAATGTAAGAATGATGAATGTTTTTATTATAATAGATTTAACGATATTATATAATAAAAATCTATAAATTCTATGCCACAACCAACGTTCGAAGGTGTACTCTCTACGACCAATCAACAAATTAATTTACAGCTTTCGTTCGGTCAGTAAAAGAGTGGTTGTAAATTACTTGTATATGTACTAATTTTTATCGGCCGTTATGATCTCGGTTACGATTCGTTTTCGTTTTTCCTGCTAATTCAGCAATATGCTTCATTTATGTATAATATATTACAAAATACAATTAGTAAAATTCGATTTAGATCATAATTATTGTCTTATTTTATTACAGGTAAGATAAGGCATTTCGTGAACTGGAATTGACGAAGCTTATAAAATACAATTAAACTCATTAATTTCATTGGTTCTAAAACAATAATTATTATTATTTATAAAAAAAAAAACTTTGAAATGAAGATCTTGAAATTTCGTCAATACAGTGCACGATAAAACTTTTCTAACTCAGTGTTATTTCTCTCGAATAAATTCTTTTGCATTCTTGTTGAAAATCCGCTTTCATATAAATGTACAAAATGGCACGTACTATTCTACAAGACACAGTGGATATGTGAATACATAT